>APFE030138543.1:60323-113664 GCA_000404065.3 Pinus taeda | reverse complement strand
CTTGAGGCTGTTGTGATCAGTCCTCACCCTGAACCTGTTGCCTACCAAATATTGCCGGTACTTAGCCAATGCATGCATCATGGCCAGCATCTCCTTGTCGTATATGGAATACAACCTCTCGTGCGGAAGGAGCTTTCGGCTCTGAAATGCTATCGGGTGACCTCCCTGCATCAATACTACGCCGATCCCCTCTCTTGACGCATCACACTCCAAGACAAATGTCTGTGTAAAATCTGGCAATGCAAGCACTGGGCAGCTGCTCATAACCTCCTTGAGCCTGTCAAAGGCTCGCTGCGCTGTATCTGACCAATTGAATGCCCCCTTCTTCGTCAAATCTGTCAGGGGTGCAATAAGCTGTGAGAAACCTTTGACGAACTTCTGGTAATAAGTGCAAATGCCAATGAATCCTTGAAGTTCCGTCACGTTTCTCGGCTCCAGCCATTCCCTGATGGCCCTGATCTTCTCCTCATGGGCCCTCACTCCGTCCACCCCTGTGATGTGTCCTAGATACAACATCTCCGTCAACCCAAACTCACACTTGGAGAGTTTGGCGTAGAACTGTTGCTCCTGTAAGATACACAGTCCTGTCTCAATGTGCTGGAAATGCTCCTCCCAAGTCCTGCTGTAAATGAGAATATCATCGAAGAATACCAACACAACTTCCTCAAATGACTACAAAAGATGTGATTCATGCAAGACTGAAATGTAGCTGGGGTGTTGGTTAGCCCAAAAGGCATCACCAAGAACTCAAAGTGCCCATAGTGACACCTGAAGGCGGTCTTCGGAATATCCTGCTCCCTCACGCGAATCTGATGGTACCCAGATCTCAAATCAATCTTTGAGAAGAATCGTGCTCCCCTCAACTCGTCCATCAAATCATCGATCCTGGCTATAGGGTACTTGTTCTTTAGGGTCTTCTTGTTCAGGGCCCTATAGTCGATGCACACCCTCAATGTACCTTCCTTCTTCTTCACCAACACCACAGAGGAAGCAAAAGGACTCGTGCTCGGTCGAATGTGCCCAAGAGCCAGCAACTCCTGGATAGCTTGCCCGATCTCGTCCCGATAGGCCTTGGGGTGCCTATAGGGGGTGGTGATCACTGCCTGGATGCCCTGCTCAAGCTCGATAGTGTGCTCAAACCCCCGATCCGGTGGCTGTCTTGGTGGAATCTCTCCAAACACTATGGCATATCGATCAAGGATGGACTAGATCTCTGGATGTACTGTCTACCCTGTAGTCCCTGCCTCTGATGCATTTAGCTCCATTGCCCACTTTATGTCTCCCTTCCGGAAGACTGCCTCCATAAGATAAGCCGACACAGTCTGAGGCGGATATGTGTGCTGTCCTCGTATCTTCTCATGCCTCCTTGTCTTCTCATCATCCCACTCCATCTCTAGGGTTTTTTAATCCGTCGTGACCTTTCCTAGAGTAATAAGCCACTGAACACCCAGTATCATGTTGGTGTCCGGAATATCAACCACGAAAAAGTGGTCAGTCAATGTGTAGGTTCCCATCGTCACTGAAAGCTCTGGAACATAACGAGCACATGTCATGGTCTGATCTCCTGGGACCAATACTGAAAATCCATCGATGCCTCTCCGCTCAACCATCTGTGCATCGATGAAGTTGTGGGTTGCCCCACTGTCAACCAATACTGATACGCGCTGACCACGTATTGTCCCTCGTACGCGCAGCGTCAGATACTTGGGAACTCCTTGCAACACTGCAAGGGCCCCTCCGGTGGGTGCAAAAGATGCACCACCTGCTAGTGGTGGTGGAGGTGGCAAAGGTCCCTGTATGGTGTGGCTATCTCCTGCCTCCACATCCTCCTCGTCATCCTCTTCTCCACTGCTCTCGGAGAAGACCTCAATAAAATGTGCTTTGCCAGCAGCACATCTATGTCCTGGTGCCCACGGCTCCTGACATGTGAAGCACAACCGCTCCTTCTTCAGCTCCCTCTTGACATCGTCCTCAATCTGTACACGTCCTAGATTCCCCTTTGGAGGTGGAATCCTCACGTCCTTCCCCTTAGACTGAAAAGGTTGTCTTTGGGGGTAAGGTGTCCAGGTCCTGGGCAAAACATCCTGTAGGTCCCTGCTCCTACTAATAGCGTCTTGGAGCGTAGCTGATCTAGTGGATCGGACTAGACCCCGAAGTGGCTCTGCTAACCCCTCAACATACATATAGACCCTCCGTGTTGTGGAGAGGTCTGGCACCATCACGGAGACCCTCAAGAAATCTACAATGTAGGTCTCTGGGCTACTCGTCTGTTTGAGCCTTGTCAGCTCAACAAAATGTTGCTCTAGATCCCTCCGATCAAATCGCTCCATCAGTCTCCTAGTAAAATCGGCATATGTCGTCACTGTGGAGTGCCCCAGTGTAACCGTCCCATGAAACCACCAATCCTAGGCCTCGCCATCCAAATGCAATGTTGCCACCTTGATGGCCTCTGCCTCCAACATCTGGTTAAGCTGGAAATAAATGTCCAGCTTCTCCACCCAAGACTTTGCCGAATTGTTTGAAGAGCCATCAAACGTAGGCAAGTGGAATCTACTCACTGCACGGTGGGTATCGCCATCATGATAATGTCGGTACCCTCTATGATGGTCGCGGGGTCTGCTATCCTGCTGGAGCTGAACAAAATCTCTGAATGAGAGGGATTCCCTGAATTCCTGCCCATAGGCCTGGTACTCTGCAAAATAATCGCCCATATGTCCGGGCTCTGCCTTCTGCTGAGCTACGGCCCCCGTGTTTGCTCCTAAGAAAGTGGGCATGGTAGAGCGTGTAGGGGCATGTGAGGCCACCTGCTGCACAGTATCACGCTGCTCTGGCAAGTGATAGGATGCACCCGGTCCCTCACCAACCTGAAAAACCCTGGGCTCTCACACTGTCTGGCCTCTACTGTCGTGAATCTCTGCCCCATCATCTCAATCTACCTCGACAGATCATACACGGATTTGAGGAGCATATCCGCAAATCTCTTCCCGTCATCATCTGCCATCAGATCCTCCTGCTCTGCGTCCACCACAGGCTCCTCCTGTTCTGCGTCCACCACCAGAACACAGTCTCCCTCTCCATAAGTGTTCTCCAACCTATGCCCAGTGTCTCTGTATCTCTGACCTCTGTAACAGATATAGGGTTTTTCCCCCGGTGTCATAGATTGCTAGCTCCACGGGTTGAGCCAAATCTATGCTCTGATACCACTGTAATATTCCTAACCCAGAATATTCCTCGAACCCCAGCAAAAACTCCAACCAAATATGTGCAAATGATATAATAACCCAAAAGTGATAAAATAACAGTGGAACGACATATAATAATGTAAACCAGAAATATAAGCAGATACACAAGAAATGCAACGAGAAATGCTAAGCCATTTTATTAGACTGAGCAATAAATGAGTACAAGAGGTGATTAGACAGATGGCACCTCGACTTGCACAAGGCAAGAGAAGAAATACTCTCAAAATGACAAGAATGGTCTCTCTGCGTGGATGTTGTTGTTGTGCTGCTGCTGTTGCTAGAAAACAAATGATGATTTGGGGTTGCTCCCCTCCTGGAAAAAAGCTAAAACTCTAGATTTGGGCTCTGCTCAAGAAACCCAAAAAAACCCAGAAAGCTTTCCTGGAATGGCCTCACACTGATATGTGTCCTAGCTGTTGGGAAACTGTTGTGCTGTTGCTGCTAGAAATCGAATAAGGATTTGGGGTTGCTCCCCTCCTCAGAAAAGGCTGAAACTCTCTAATCGGACTCTACTCAAAAAACCCAGAAAAACCCAGAAAGCTTTTCTGAAATCACATATTACCTTTTTGGTGGTGGTCTTTTTCTTGACTAGAGGATCCTCCACTGAGGTTTCCATCAAAGAATCTTCAAGATCTTGTATATCCCCATTTGGAAAATGCTTCCTTTTCTGAAATGGCCAATCCAAGACCATCACTGGAAAAAGATGTCACTAGAAAAAGACCATCACCAAAAAGGTAATATGTGATTTGTTTTTGGTCTCTAACCTCTTGGAAAAGTCTGGGTATGTGTGCAGGGCCATGGTAAGAAGAGTTGTGAAGGATGTCACAACTATGTACCTCGTGATCTAGAACTATCACCGTTGAAGGAAAGGTGAAGATAGATGGCCCTATGAAGGAAGCCCCAGATGTAAAGCCAAGGAGGATACTTTCTGAGATGACATGATGGAGGAAAGTGATGGATGGTCGAACCCTACATATGAATAAAATGATGACATCGAAGTCTTGGATCATCAGTCAACTAGAAGGCCCTATAAAGGTAGTGATGATAGAGTCCCTGGGTAAGAGGGAGCTCTAGGAGGTTCCTATGAGTAAAGGAACTCGAACTAGTTTCTAAGTGAAGAGAAACTTGGAACTCATCCCTGGTTAAGAGGGAGAGTTAGACACGACATTCTTGTATTCAGTTTGGAAGAAAGAATGGAGAATTGAGTAATCATCTGGCATCCGACACTCTTTGAGGGTGTGGTAGGGCATCCAACACAAGAGTGGGCAAGAGGAATGATATTCTTGAGGGCTAGGAACCCAAGATAAGAATGGTCCTAGTAGGGCATACTCTGAGTACACCCGAGTGAATATGACCCTAAGAGAGACAACGATGATGTGTGTCTATCAGTGAATGGTTTCACCAACATTGTGTGCTCTGATCTATTTGAGAGATAGAGTTGTTAGTCAAGGCCTTGCTATATGGGAACAATGTTGGTTGAAATGATGCTAGAACAGATGGATAACTAATCCGACTCTTTGCTTATGAGAACTCTTGTATTGAGAATGTCCATGTACCATGTATGTATGAATACCTCCCTAGTTAAGAGGGAGCGTTGAAAATTGTGTAACTGGGTTCAGTGTTCATTATGTCAAATATTGTAATGATGTATTTTTGCATCAAAGGATTATTTTTGCTCCAATTGAGAGCCGTAGACAAGTCATGTAAAATGAAGACAGCCATGTATTATTATTCATGTAAATGTAATGAATGTAAGTCCTTCTAGATGACCAATGAAATACTCCAATGTGTACCCACAGAATTATTGCAAGGAAACTGCATAAAGAAAATTATGGAAGCCTTCTAGATTCACGTTGGCCTAATTAATTAATCAAAGGACATATCCGCCTAATTTAGGCTCACGTCAACTCAGTGGATGAAAGTGCAAGCCTATATATAGGCTACATTTGGCTCCTCCAAAAACGCAATTCATTCGCTCTCACTCATGAAGAGGAGCAACAGCAATAAGGTCGAAGGAAGGAAGGGTAGCCGCAGCAAGTGAGGAGGTTTGTTCCCTCATGCGAACACATCAACGAGTCTGCACTCCCTCACAGCATTCAGATTTGGATTACGGTCTTGTGTTTCATAACTGTATGGTTGGTATGAAGGGTTGTTCTAGCCGCAAATACGAGAAGGAGATTGTTGTTGAAAGGTGTGAGGGTATCATAGGGCTAGTAAATCCCTAACTCTATTCTCATATGTGCATTCGTTCTGAAATCAAAGGCTTCTACCCTCGCTGTTCTGGACAGTCAATATCATTGCCTTTCGAAGACCTATAATCAAGCCCTAATCAACGCTCCAACAAAGTATGAAGGATCTACATGAAATGCGAGGATAGATCGAGGCTGGAAGAGCCTATCCGAATTGGTTGGTGTAGACTATCATGCTCATTCACTGCAGAAAAGTATAGCATGATTGGGTACACGTTTGGAGGTATTGTCATTTGATGTTAAAGACATTTCTGAGTCAAAGTTTGGGTCATCTAACTTCTCAATAAAGATTCTATAAGAAAGAGTTCAAAGGGTTTTTCCTCTCAGATTTTGGAGAGGTTTTTGCCCTGGCATGGTGCCAAAATCTTATGTACTTGTGTATTTTGATCTTCTTGTTTCAACTTATTATTTGAAGATAATAACAGATAAGAAGAAAAATCTAAAGAAGTAATATCTCAAGCAGCTATCATAATTAAGAGAAATTGAATAATTCAGATTGCCCTTAATTTCTCAACAAAACGGCTCCTATTCCTTCTCTGAATGCCTCGCACTCTAATATAAATGGTTGGCCAAAGTCAGGAAGGGTTACTAGACACAAGCTCATTATCTCTTTGAGCTCGTTGAATGCCTTGTTAGCTGCTTCTATCCACCCAAATGCCCCCCTTTTTGTCAAGTCTGTTAGGGGCGCACTTAGTTGGAAGCACCCCTTAACGAACTGCCTATAATATCTACAAAGCCCAAGAAACCCTCGTAACTCAGTTAGTATCTTAGGTGTAGGCCAATCCACTATTTTTTTAATCTTTTCCTGGTGGACCTGTACCCCTTGTGCGTTGATCATATGCCTTACATAAAGAATCGTTGTCAACCCAAACTTGCATTTGGATGCTTTGGCATAAGGGGATTGTTCGTGCATGATGCTCAAAATCTGATCTAGGTGTCTCAAATGATTGTCCCGCGTCTTACTGTAAATGAAGATGTCATCAAAGAATACCAACACAAACTTTTTTAGTTGCCTGTTGAAAATGCTATTCATGCATGATTGGAAAGTTGCGAGGCCGTTAGTTAGCCCAAATGGCATGACCAAAAATTCAAAGTATCCATAGTGGCAATGGAATGCTGCTTTTGGACTATAGTATTTTGGGTTCAATAAGTGAGCCAAACAATGGAAAGGTGTGCAATTCTTGTCCCATCTACTAACAAGAATATCCTATATGGTGCTGGAGAAGCCCTCTAATGATGTCTCGTACTCAGGGCACTCAGTCTGTAAAATAATGGTCCTCACAGACTCAATCATGGAATCTCATCCCTCATAAAGCTCTCCTAGGATTGGTTGGTCTATATTTGCAAATCGTAGCAAAGCGATGATAGGGTCCATGATCTTAATAGTGAGATCTACCCTCTCCCACCAAACATCATCTAACACTGTGTCCTTGACTCTTTTTGAGTCTACTTGATTTATCTTTCTCCAAAAAGACCAAAACTCTGAAATAACCATGGCCCCAAGAGCGGTCTTGACCTCCCTCAACCTCTTCAACATGATGAATGAAGAGGCAAATTGTGTATCTGCAATTTTCAACAATGATAGATGGGTGTACTCCTTGTAGATTGTGAGGGCATTAGTATGATTTTGTACAAAGTTGCGAATATATCGTGCATCCTCACTAACACTTCCAATCCAAGGCACATCAGAAGCAATAGTTTTAAGTGCTAAATTCAAGGAATGCAAAATGCAAGGTGTCCAAAATACTTGTGGATATTTAGCTTCCATAATCATGCTAGCAGCCTTGTAAATAGGGGCATTGTCTATAATGATTTGCACACAAGAATCAACACATACATCTTCAATAACTTTAATGAACAACTCACCCATATATTGTGCATCCTTGTATTGTCCAAGTGCATCCACTGATTTCAAGAAAATTGGTCCATTCAAGGAAGACACCATGAAGTTGATGATTGGGTGGCATGCTGGATTTGTTCATCTATGAAAAACAATACTAACCCCAGATGTTGGCCATGTTAATTTAATAGGCTCAAGCATTTTGTCCACCTTTTTCTTTAGCTTCGTCAACAATGTGGTTCTAAGCTTCTCTAACCCAGGAGACACATACTCTAGTGGAGCCCCTTGAGTTAGAGCTCGACACATCTCAAGAAATAAAGGTGATCGTGCAACATTAAAGGATATGAAGTTCAGATGGAAAAAGAAGGCAATGGTGATATCAAACTCTTCCCATCTCTCTTTCGTAAATATCTTGTCCACTAGACCAAGTGCCACTACTTTTCTTTTTGTTGTTTGACCTACACCCCCGTAAAACTCTGAAATGGAAATTTGTTGTTGCTTTTCCTCAATAATGGAAGGCGATCATATTCTTGTTTTTTTAGATGATGCAACCACCCTTGCCACACTAGCATTGGCCTATTTTCCCATTTCTTTCCTCTTAGCTATAGACACATTTGCACATGCTCCAATTCCATAACATGGTAAGCCCAACAAATGAGCTTTCACATGAAAATAAGTGCTCTTGAAATGGTTGTTGCAATCACTGCATGTCCAAGAAACATTGCCTCCTCATTTTAATTTGTTGCTTGGCCCTTGATCTCTTGTGACATGCTTCCACAAGGGATATTTACTTTCTTGACCCTGTTGTCTTTCTAAATTTATTCTGCCCTCAACATTTGAAGTTGTTGTTGTAGCCCCACTTGCAATAAAGGGAACACTTGAAGACCCTTATGAAATTGGAACAAGAGGGGGAATCACCAACGAGGACATTCTTCCCCTTCCCTGTTTCCCTTGATTGATACATGAATGTTGTAAAAAAATAAAGAAAAAATGCACAAAAATGTAAACAAAATGGACAAGCAAACTGTTGTAGCAAAAATGGAAAAAAAAATGGAAGCAAAATGCCCTTACCGGTTGCTTGAATCACCTCCAAAACACTCCCAAACCATTTGTTAGTCTCTCCCACACACCCACAACAAGATAGAGACACAAGAATGAGGGATAAATTGGCTCAAATCGGGCTTTTAAAGCCGCGCGACATGCTTTTCAGAGGGACACGTGTCCCGAAATTGGGATTCACTAGCTTGTCGAATCTGATTCGCGAGTCCAACAAATCCCACGTGTCAGGACACGCTCAAGCCACGAATTGGACACATGTCCATCAAGAATCATGTTCGACACATGGGATTTGGGACAGGGGTACGACGAATCCGGTTTCTTAGCTTTTGACCTAAACTTGACCATGAAACCCATGCTTTCTATAGAAAAAAAAAAAAAAAAAAAAAAAAAAAAAAAAAAAAAAAAAAAAAAAAAAAAAAAAAATCTCCTTTTCTTTCTTTATACAAAATATACAATGTCATGATTACACATAGGTCATTATGAAGACCGAACATAATTACAAGTTCCAACAATAACAAGTGTGACAATGTGAAACTCGAAATGGGTTATTATTCCTTGAAGCTTCACATGTTTGCCATTGAAATGGAAGCCATGATATTGTTGTTGGTGCAGAATGGTTGAGAACAATGGCTCCCATCACCATGTGTTTATTGGAATTATAGAGGGTTTAAAAGGATGGGTATTGTTACACTTTCAAAGGTCTCAAAGCAAGTTCTCTAGAAAGCATTAGTTTTCACTGTATGGAAAGACTCTTGAAGAAGAGACGTTCAAGCATTATTGCACGATATAATGCCAAATAAGTCCTAAAGAAGGCATCCCAGTGAGTTCATATTCATTTGTAGGTGGTTTTCGACAAACACAAGCTAACTTTTGAACTTCCCCATGGACTACCATCATCATGTGGTGAGCATGATCATAGCATTCCATTAATTCGCCCAATGTGTACCAATATCATGATCTTTTTCCACATAAATTTAAGATTGAAAAAGATCATTCAAGGATTGTTGGAAGCAGGTGTGTTTCATCCTACTACCAACCCTTGGTCCTCTTTGGTTGTCATGGTACTAAGAAGAAGGCAGTTGGCACATATGTCTTGACTTTCACTCTCTTAATTAACTGACAATCAAAGATAACTTTCACATTCCAATCATTAATGACTTCTTGGATGAGCTACATGGAGCATTGTACTCCACCAAACTTGATCTCCATTTTTGTTATCACCAACTTAGAATGAAGCGAATATTCCTAAAATTTCTTTCCACAAACATGTTGTCCATTATGAGTTCCTAGCAATGCCTTATGGTTTAAGCAAAGCACCATCCACTTTTTAGAGCCTCATGAACAAAATATTTTGATCCATTTTGCACCATTTTGCCTTGTCTTCTTTTTGATATCTTGATCTATAGGAAAACTTGGAAGATAGATGTGGCACATATGGATTAGGCCTTACAAATCCTCCACAATCATCAACTATTCATCAAATTTTGGAAATGGGATTTTGGCACATCAAAAGTGGATTATTTGGGTCACATTGTGAGTCGAGATGAGCACTGTTGATCCTAAGAAAGTGGAGGGAATGAAAGAGTGGACATGCCCCAAGATTCTCAAAAGTTTGTGTGGATTTCTTTGTCTCACTAATTACTAGAAGAAATTTGTGCTTAACTATGGTAAAATTGTAATTCCACTCACCACCTTGCTTGAGAAAATTCCTTCGAATGGAGTGATATTCTAAAACATGCCTTTTAGTGTTTAAAATATGCTATGTGTACTACTCTTTCCCTAGCCATGATGGATTTCAATAAGACTTTCAAATTTTGCAATAGCTACATGCAAACCTATTACCTCTCAAACCTGTTGTTAGGTCCCTATAATACTAGTGTAGGCCCCTTATTATTATTGCCAATGTAGCCCCCTATTGTTATTCTTGGCCCATGTAGACCCCATATTGTTATTGTTGTGACCCATAGAAGCCCATTATTGTTATTGTTGTGCCCTTACATTATTATTGTTATGTAGGCTCTGATTATATTGCAACCCCTTAGACTCTTATATATACCAAGGAGGTCTTATCCTTTGTATCATCCAAGAATTGTGCATTTATGTGATGCAAAGGAGGTTTCCCCCTTGAAGAGGCTAATTTCAACTCATTGATCTATCTTTTCTATTTTGTGATCTGGTGCATAACATTTGGTACCAGAGCATTGGATTCCACGGTTTCGCTTCTTCAAACATGTCATCTTGGCATATTCGTTATAACCTTTTTTATATGAGGCTTCAAAAGCTGAAAATTCAACCACATGGAACTGAAATCTTGGTGAACTTCGTGTACGAATTTCAGATATTGATTCACTATATTTTTTGAGATATGATCCAAGGAAGTTATGGTTTTTGTTGGCTCCAAAATTCAGTCTCAAATAGGTGGCCTAGGGAAACTCGTCATAACTTTCTCTACGAGAAGTAGATTTGAATTTCGTAAAAAGTTTATGAAAGTGCACAAAATGTAGTTTTTCGCATATCCTTTTCAAGGCCAAAATTTGAAACAGCAACACGTGGCATTCCCTACAAGTTCACTCTACTGAACCAATCCATAATTAGGTCATCGTGGGAGATTGAACATAAATTTATCTTGAAGAATTCAATTTCGATTTTACTTGTGGCATTGGAAAGAAGACTCAAAGGGACACCACAAGGTGAAATTTCAGAGCTTGGAAAGCCGAAATTACAAAGATACAACAATTTCAATATCGAGCTCCTAAAAAGCAAAAAAAATGTGTATTTTTTTAAATTTTGCATAAATTTTGTTTGAAAAATTAGTTTGAAGTGATTCAAAGGGCATAGTGAAACATAGATATCGTTGTTTGATTCCAAAATGCCTCAAAGTGAAAAAATGGACACACCTAGTAAGCAACCAGAACTCTCTACTATGACGCATGAAGAAGAGGAAGAAATGCAACATGATATATCAAAATGACGTAACCAAATGCAACAAATTTTGCTCTCGCAAAAAGTTACCAAAAATGAAATGGAAGCTAAGATGGATAGTTTGAAGAGTGGTTTAAAAGCAGTCATGGAAGGTTTTAAGCATGGATTAAAAGTAAACATGGAAGCTAAGATGGATTGTTTGAAAGCAGACATGGAAGGTTTGACATAATTGCTACAAGAATGGCTTCCTAATGGCGAAACGGTATTCCATGAAACTCATGATGAGAACAAAAGGAATGTTAATCATGATTTTAGAGACTCTAACTTTGGATTGAAGACCAACCACATTCCAAAGATCGATATGAGGAAGTTTGATGGCAAGTATCAGGGAACATCGATACTACAGATGGAGCAATATTTTGATCTCCATGACGTGCAATACACACAAAAGGTGTGCATTGCATCTTTATAATTAGAACCTAATCAGTTTGTATGGTATCGATAGATTTGTTATCGTAAACCACTTGTCCCTTAGTCAAAAATTTTCACAAAGGAAATGATAGCACAATATGAGGATACAAAGAGCAACACCTTCTTTAGCCAATTGATAAATCTCAAACAAAAGGATTCAATGGCGAAGCACATTGAGGACTTCCAAAAATTGAATATCAAGGTAACTAGTGTTCCAGAGGAGCATAGGATTGATGTCTTCATAGGGACTTTGAAGGATAATATCCAACATGAGGTTCTCCTTTGGGAACCTAATTCATTGGAGAAGGTAATCAGGGTGGCAAGAAAAGTTGAAAGCAAAATTATGGCAACAAGGAAGTCTACCACTCACAACTATAAAGATGGAAGTGTTTTGCTCCTAGCCTTCCACAACCTACAAGGTTGACGCCACAACAATTGCAGGAAAAAAGAGCAAAAGGGCTTTGTTATAGTTGTGATAGAAAATACACTAAAGCTCGTAAGTGTGTTGAGAAGAAATTATTCTACATAGCTTGGGAAGAGGAGGAGGAAAAGGAACAAGAAACATCAAAAGAGGAGGATATACACCAGGATATACTTCCCTTCCACAAAGAGGAGGATATCCCTCCCTTCTTGGAGGATAGTGGTACAACTTGTTCATTTACATGTGTCGTTTGAGTAGGGCATAAGGTATTTCCTAATTTTCTTGGTCAGGAAGAGGTAAAGGTGATGTAGTTTGTGTAAGGGAAGTATATCCCCCAAGAAGAGTACGGAATTATTTTCTTGTCTTGGTACACGATTTAAATTCATATTAGATATAATGGATAAAGATTGTTAATGTGGGCCATCAATCCAACAAACAAAAAATAAACAGTGGTTTCCCTAAAAATGTAGCCCAAGGGATTCCATCATCTAAGCCACTATGTTGTCGTAAATGCACCTACCATCTTGCTAAGTGGTGTCAACATACAGCAACATCGGGCATCTGACCTCTAGTTGGTTTTTATTTCTTTTTATTTATAATTTCCATCACAATTCAATTTTATGGATGAGTGCTAGGTTAATTTTACCATAACAATTTCCTTTGTATTCTCTCCTGAGCATCCTTTATTTCATTTTCATGAATTTTCTTATACAACAACTTTATATATTAAAGTTGTGTTGATGGAAATTGATCATAGACTTCAACATAATTTTATCATAGGATTCTTTGTCAAGCATTAGTTGTGCATTTCACAATATCCTGCATGTCAAAATTTATGAACCCCGAAATAAACATTAAGGGGATTCTGGTATTAAATATAGTGCAAAAATTGGACTCGAAAATCCCAACAATTCACTAGTGAGATCAATGAAGCATTAAGCTTGTCCAAAAATATTTCATTGTCATCATACTCTGCCCCACCTAAATGGTCCGTCTTAACCTTAGAGATGTTGGAAAATGTAACTATGTTCGGTCTTCAATAATGTACTTATGACTCATCATGTAATGTATTTGTCAAAAGAATTAAGAAAAAAAATTATTATTAATATTGTGACTTATTAAAGCATGGTTTTCATGCTTGGGTCACTATGTTTTGGGTCAAAATCCCCATTGAGGACTTGTAGGATTTATTTTGTGTCTACAGAGTTATTGTACATTTAAAGAGACCCTTCTTGGGCTTTTGAATCATGTAAAAAGGTTAAGTATTGAGTCAACTATGAATTATGTAACCTCCACATCATGTCGGCCTAAGGACCCTATGCGACCCCACAAGAAGCCTATAAAAGGAAGGTCATTGAATTCATTGGGAGCATCATTCTCTCATCAAGTTTGAATTCTCTTGTAGCTGGAAAGAAGTGTGAAAACCTCTTGTTGTTGGGCAGAAGTGCGAAGTTTTCTTGTAGTTGGGTAAAGGTGTGAAGTTTGTTGCCAGGAAGCCAAAGTGAATGCGAGTTAGGGGAAGTGGAGACAAGGAAAATCAATATTTTGGTGTCTCACTCTCTCTATTTCATGTCGTGGATTGGGAGATCGAAGTCTTCCAAGTTTCATTGTTGTCAGAAGCTGCCAGTTGCCATAAGTTGTTGCGTATTCGAAGTTGTTGAGAAGAGGTGGAAATTCTGAGAGGCTGACTTGGTGTGGAGGAAAGGTCTAGTCTTGGTCTAGGGTAGAGAGTCTCAAAGAATACTATTGAAAGGAAGAATTATCTTGACTGGGTTTTCCCTTCGAGGGGGGTTTTGCCCTGGCATGTGCCTACATCTAGTGTCTATTTTTTTATGTGTTGCTTCTTTTGATAATTTCTTGATGAACTAAAGAAAGAAGACATAAAGAATCGTAATAATAAGAAACATCACAAGTATTTATCAAGAACAAGAAAATCTTTATTGCCTTTTTGATTTTCTAACATGGTTTTAGAGATTTGGTGAACAAGGAAGAAAAACGCAGTCTCTAGCACTTGATCCATTCATAGGTACTATCTCAAGGAAGGAGTCTATTATATTCAAGGAAGATGTCTAACTCAATCAAGGGTGAGAACAAACTTGAAGGAGCATCTAACTTCAAATCCTGGAAGAAGAGGATTCACCTAATCCTCAAAAAGAACAAGATGCTAGACTTGGTAAAATAAATGTAAAGAAGACTACAGAAGAAGCCAGTGATGCCGACAAAGCAAAATTCAGGGATTTAGAATTGGTGGATATGACTCTGATGGTAGAAGGGATAAAAGACAATCTTGTCCCATTCATAGCTAACATCAATCATGCTCAATAGATGTATGAAGCCTTGTCGAAGTTGTTCACTATCAAGAACATTGGTCAAGTAGCAAGTTTAAAGAATGAGTTGAGAACTACAAAGATGACTAAAGAAGATATTGTGGTAACCTTCTTTGTGAAGATAGCTAGACTCAAGGATGATCTCTTGTCTATCAATGAGATTGGTCCAGAAAAAGAACTAGTGATCACTGCTCTATTAGGATTGCCACCCTCTTGGGGTGCATTTGTTGCAGGTCTCAACAATTGGAAGGAAGCTCCCACCTTTGAAGAATTATGGACCGCATGTAATCAAGAAGAATTATGGATCTCAATGATTACCAATCCTGAAAGAGTATCAAATGCTTATGTTGCTCATCATAAAGGAAAGAAATCGAAGGGACCAAGGAAGAAAGTTGACATGTCCAAGATAGAGTACTATCAATGTCATAAGAAGGGTCACTACAAAAGTGATTGTCTCGAGAATCCAAAGAATAAGAAGAGCGGAAGGGATCAAGCCAACCTTGCAATAGAAAGAGACTCAAAGAAAGTCAAGCCCGAAGAACCTAAAATTAGGTATCCTTCAAGATTTGGAGGAAGCCCCCAACAACCCCCAAAGATAAGTATTTCATGTCTTTTCAGATTTGGGTTCATGTATTCATTTAGTTTTGATTATATTAAATACTAATCACCTTTCTCCCTTTGTTGTCTTGATTAGGGAAAACATCTGCAAGGAGGATCTCTCAAGACAAGGTTAGTCAAGAAACTAAGGTATGCTTTAAATACATTGATTGAAAGGATTACTCATTTGATGATCTATTACTAACTTTGTTAGAACTTAGGACCAGTTGTATTGAATGTTAGTGATTCTTGTTTGGGTGATTCATCTCTTGATAAATCTACCCACCCCACTCTTAATTGTTTTTGTAAAACCTTATACAAGTTCTGCAAAACCCTAACTGAAGGGTATGCTAATGTGAATATCTGAAACCTTAAATTGCTTAGGGATATTGTGGAATGCTAGTTGAAGTTTTATTGATGATGTCATGTTTAGGATTTTGGCATGATCAAGAAAACCTAACTTGTTAGGTTGGAATGATAAGGTCCAAAATCCCGAACCTTTGAAGTTTTGGAAATGTTGGTTTTGCTATGTTTCTACATTGGAACCCTAGCTCATTAGGGTTTGGTGGAATGTGTGAGAAAGACCCTTATATTGTCTTAGAAATTGATTTCCTCAGTATGGGTGTGTTTGTCTGATCAAACCCTAGTGTAATCAACATGGTTGTGTGTCTAACTCTTATTGATAATTGTGAAGTTGGGTTTGACTAACACGTGATATGAAATGTATTTTCATGATGATGAAATCTAGGCATATATATAGATAGTCCTTTTGGTTGAAGTTGGTCTAGGTCAGATGTATTTATGTTGTTGGACATATGATATGCTTATGAATGATTATGAATTCCTAGATATGTGCGTTAACCTAGTCATTGATGGTCATAATTTTTAGGATTTAATGGAATTTCTTGTTTGAGATTCTAGGATGATGATATTTGAAAATCTAGGGTTTTGTAGCTAAACGCTAGTGAAGTTAAATTGTCTAGTATGTGTGATATAACAATTTGAAATCTATTAGATGATTGTTGAAAATAAAAATCTAGGGTTTTGCAGTTAAATCCTAGTAGTGACATTGTCTAATGTGTGCAATATAATAATCTGAGATCTATGTATTTCATGATTGTTGAGATTGTGGAAATAGAATTCTAAGGTTTTTGGAGTTGAAGCTTAGTCAAAGTAAAATATCTTAAATATGATGACTTGAGATCTATGTAAGATTGTCGAGATTGTGAAATTGGAATTCTAAGGTTTTGGAGTTAAACCTTAGTCGAAATAGAAATCTCTGATATATGATGACAATATGATAATTTGAGATTTGTGAAAGATTGTTGAAATTTGAGTCTTTGATTGAGATTGATGATTGAACGGAAATCTAGGGTTTGCAACTAACCCTAGTGGTAGTTGGTCATGTTAGTAACTGATTGATAGTTGATTGAAAATCTAGGGGTTTGGAACTAACCCTAGTGGAAGTTGGTCAGGTTAATGACTAAGTTGTGATTGACTTTGATTGATTCTTTTGTATGAAGTCTAGGATTTGTATGAATCCCTTGTGAGAAGTCTAACATATGTATTTTGAAAGGTTGTTAGATGCTTCGTAGATCTATATTTGTGTGAATTGTTTCTAGGGTATGCTATATGTTGTAGTAAGGTATGTCATACCTTTGGAAGACACATTGAAACCCTAGATGGAATGAATGTTGTTATGAAGTAGTCTAGGGTGTATAACAAAACTCCCTAGCATGATGTTGAAGAGTATATGTCTCTTGTTTGTAATTGAGCTTGGGTATCTGATATGCATAAATATGAAATGTTTTCATGATTCTGATATGGCTAACTTCATGTTTCTATAGATTTGGTTATACTTGCTATATAAGTTGTGTAGGTACACAATCTTCAATTTGGTGAAGATGCTCGTTGATAAGCATGATGAGGATGATAGTAACTCTGATGAAATGGTTGGAAGCCGCAAAAGATTCTTCGATGACGAAAATAAGAAGTAGAACTCCCTAAGTTAAGGGGGAGCTTGAATGGAAGGAATCTCCCTAGGATAAGAGGATGGTTGAGAATATTCCATGTATAGGAATGATTAGACCCTCTCTGTTTAAGAGGGAGTGACAGATATGATTCTCTGCTTCATGTGTCATGCACTAGACCAGGACTAACAGCCGTAAGTTTTAGTGAAGGCCATGAGTAGGAGAAGGAAATTGGAGAATGCATTTTGAGGTGTTGCTAAAAGAAGGAAAGGAAGATCTAATTGAAGAATATGTTATTGCATATGAAGTAGGAAGAAAAATGTATGATTGAGGAATCCTCTGTCAAAGATTAGGTTGATAGTCCTACTATGGAAATTTGAGAAGCAACATCTGTTGTCTGGAAGAGCCCGGAGGTTTGTATTTGATTATATACATGTGAAAATATTTTGATTGGGGTTGTGTTTGTACAGGTGAATCTCTCGAAGGATTTGATAGCATGATGGTTACCAATCAGTTTGATTGGGAGAGATTGGTCATTCTTAATCTGTTGGATCAAGGGGTGTTGAGGCTTTGTGAGTGAAGCATTGTCTGGGAAGACATCTGGCTTACACTTTGTGTTGATGTTTGAGTCCCGAAGTTGGAAAGATGGTGTTGGTTATTGAGCTTTATTTGGATACACACCTAGATTTTTGGGTTGATGGTTAGCAAGTAAGCCTAAGGGTACCTAAAGGCATTGAAATCTTGAGCCCATCTGAGCCCCACCTAGATAGATTGCCTTGGTCAGGAATCTCATTCATGGCATTGTGGTGCCTAAACTACTGAATGACTGTTTGGATAGATTGCCCTGGTCAAGAATCTAGTCCATGGCATTGTGGTGCCTAAAAGTTTTTCATGGTTCATATAGTTTGAGATCTTCCATTGTATTTGTACATTATGAATACCTCCCTAGTTAAGGGGGAGTGTTGGAAAATGTAACTATGTTCGGTCTTCAATAATGTACTTGAGTCATCATGTAACGTACTTGTCAAAAGAATAAAGAAAAGAATTTTTATTATTATTATTGTGACTTATTAAAGCATGGGTTTCATCCATGTTTTAGGTCAAAGTCCCCATTGAGGACTTCTAGGATTTATTCTGAGTCTATAGAGTTATTGTACATTTAAAGAGACCCTTATTACGCTTTTGAATCATGTAAAAAAGTGAAGTATTGAGTCAAATATGAATTATGTAACCTCCACACCATGTCAGCCTAAGAGAAGATCAAGTCAGCCTAAGGACCTTATTTGCCCCACAAGAAGCCTATAAAAGGAAGATCATTGAATTCATTTGAAGCATCATTCTCTCATCAAGTTCGAATTCTCTTGTAGATGGGAAGAAGTGCGAAAATATCTTGTTATTGGGTAGAAGTGTGAAGTTCCCTTATAGTTGGGTAAAGGTGCAAAGTCTGTTGTCAGGAAGCCGAAGTGAATGCAAGTTTCGAGAAGTCTAAGGAGACAAGGAAAATCGAAATTTTGGTGTCTCACTCTCTCTATTTCGTGTCCTAAATTGGGATATCGAAGTCTTCCAAGTTTCATTGTTACCGGAAGCTACCAGTTGCCATAAGTTGTTGCACAGTCGAAGTTGCTGGGATGAGGTCGAAATTCTAAAAGGCTGACTTGGTGTGGAGGGAAGTTCTAGTCTTGGTCTAGGTTGAAGAATCCCAAAGAATACTATTGAAAGGAAGAATTATCTTGACTGGGTTTTCCCCTCGTGGGGGAATTTTCCCTGGCATGTGCCTACATCTAGTGTCTATTGTTTTATGTGTTGCTGCTTTTGGTAATTCCTTGATTAGCTAAAGAAAGAAGATATAAAGAATCGTAATAATAAGAAACATCACAGGTAATTATCAAGAACAAGAAAATCTTTACTACCTTTCTGATTTTCTAACAAGAGACACACTCTTTTGGGTGTGATGCACTACATTAATGAGGTTCCTATTCCAAGCTTGCTTCTCTCCTGCATTCCATCACAAACCTATGCTCTTGAGATTGATTCTCCTATGGTATATCAGCTCCTTCTCCCTAGACAATTCATCTCATGTGTGATGGAAACTATTACTCCATGATGACTTCCTTCAATTAGTATGATTCCATGTGTTCTTTCTTAGCTTAAAAATGGTTTAGATAGTTTTGTCTTGTTTGTGACTGTGTTATAACATTAAATATTAACCTTTATCATTTATAACTAAGTAAAGTTGTTACCTCTTTACCTCATCTAACCAAAGGGGGCATAATTGTCCAAGTGTGTCTTAGCCAAGGCCACTAGGTACTACTAGGAACTAAGGTATATAACATGATCATATCATATCCATACTTAACAGTTTCAATAAATTTCCCTCCATTTCATCTAATCCATACGAAAGTTGCATTCCCCATTTGTGAATAGCCTATCAAATGTCACAAAAAGCGTATGATGAAAAACCTTTGTTGACTTGGATAGACTTTGACTTTTTGAAGAAGATACTTTGGAGGGTTGACTTGGTGATTGGTGGAAGTTCTTGGTCTTGTTTTTGGAGTCTTGGTTGTCTCATTTTCACTTGGTTCTACATAGAGAAGAGTTTGATTGGGTTTTCCCTTAAGAGAGGGGTTTTTCCCTAGCCGAGAGCCTATATCTTGTGTCTCTTGTTCTTGTGATCTTCATACATTTTGAATTGGTAATTGCTTGATGAAAGAAGAGATAATAATAAAGAATTAAAGGCCAACATACAATCACAAGTAATTATCAAGAAAAGAGGAATCAAAGCACCAATTTCCATCTTCATTGATTTCTCAACATGGTATCATAAGTAAGGTTCAAGAAGGATGCTTTGAAGATCACTTCATTGGCCATCTACTTGAAGACCCCCTTCAAGTATTCCTTGAAACAACTATCTTCAACAGCTAGTCGTATGAAACAAGGCATCAAGGCTATTGAAGACTTATTGATATCTACTAAAAAGTGTGTGATCAATTTCATCTCAAGTCTCTCTAAAGGTATCATGGATAAATGATTCTTTTCCACTCTCACAAGTACTTTTGATGATGAAGACATATGGATAATTGACAGTGGAGCCTCAAGACAAATGATGTGGTTAACTATAAACCTTATCAAAAGGAAACACCTCTCATGCAGTAGAGCTTGGACATAATAAGAGTTATCTAGTCAAGGTCGTTGGGTCAACATCTTTGAAGCTAGAAAGTCGTGGAAACATTCATATCAACAACATATTCATTGTTATAGGTTTGAAAAAAAAATTACTTTCCATTTCTTGTCTAGAAGATAAATGACATAGAATTGCTATCATAGATGGCAAGGTTCTTGTTTTGGAAAGGGTTCCAGCATTGATAAAGCTAAGGTTATTGGGATTTGTGGGGGGGGGTTGTATAGACTACTAACACCTCTTCCTCAAGCTCTTGTACACTTAGACATTAGCCCTTCTGTACTTTGGCATTGAAGGTATGGCCACATTCACTATAAAATTCTACCCGCTTTAACTAAGATGGTAAAAGGCATCCCCGATTTAAAAGAAGACCATGAAGAAGTATGCAAGGGATGTGCTTTAGGAAAAAAAGTGAAGAAGCCATTTACAAGCAGCGATACTAGGTCTAAAGAAACATTAGACCTCATTCATTCAGATGTATGTGTACCAATGGCAGAAAAATCTCTTGGAGATTATCAATATATGTTACATTCATTGATGATCATTCAAGAAAATCGTGGATTTATCTCCTCAAATCTAAGAATAAGTACTTGAGAAATTCCAAGAATTCAAGGCAAAAGTGGAGATCCTGACTGAAAAGAAAATAGACTCTAAGATCTGATAATAGTGGGGAATACACTTCCAAGGAACTCATAGATTTTTGCAAGAAAGCAGGTATTAAGAGGGAGCTCATAGTTCCCTATAATCCGTGGCTGAAAGAAAAAATAGAACAATTGAAGGATGTGTTAGAGTCATGCTCCATGATCAAGATCTACCTAAATTCTTACGGGGAGAAGCAGCAGTGATAGCAATCCACATCCAAAATAGAAGCCCTCATAGAATTCTTGAAAACATGACTATGGAAGAATCTTTTTCAGGAAGGAAGCCTAATGTAGATCATCTTCAAATCTTTGGATGTCCCGTTTACAGTCACATTCCAAAAAACAACAAAAAGAAGTTGGACTCCACTAGCATGAAAGAAATCTTTGTTGTATATAGCTTGTCATCTAAGGCTTACAGAATCTATATTAAGGAAGACCATAGTATTGAAGTTAGTAGAGATGTCATTTTCAATGAAAACATTGCATACAAAAGGTCCAAGGACATTCCTATTGACTCTGATGAAGAACTACCACTCTTTGAAAAAGAAGAAGAAGATAATGACAACAATGAAGTACCTACAATAAATCAAGAAAATGAAGGGCCAAGTGAACCTATTCAACAAACTATCATTCTAGAAAATCGAAAAAGTCCAACATGGTTAAGAGCAACTCTACAAGAAGTTGAAGGTCATGGAGCAGCAAAAGGAAATTTCAGAGAAAGTAAAAGACCTAAAAAAATTTATGGGTAAGCAGCATATATGACAAAACTTATTGAAGTAGAACCCTCCACCTATGAACAAGTTGCTAAATGAACAGAATGGAAGAAAGTTATGCATGAAGAATACCAAAGGAGTTTGGGAAATAGTTCCTAGACCTACTGACAAATCAATTGTCCCTTCCAAAAGGATTTATAAAATCAAACATGTGATAGATGCAAGCATTGATAAATACACGGCAAGATTTGTAGCCAAAGGTTTCTCTCAAAAGGAAGGGGTTGACCATGAAGAAACTTTTGCTCCTACAGCCAGGTACACAATATTAGATCTTTGTTTTCTTTAGCTGCCACAATGGGATGGAATATCCATCAAATGGATGTCAAAACAACATTCTTGAATGGAACTATAGACGAAGAAATATATATTAAACAACCACAAGGTTTTGAAATCCATAGCAAAGAAACTCATGTTTGCAAACTAAAGAAGGCATTATATGGCCTGAAACAAGCTCCAAGAGCTTAGTATGCAAGAATGGATGCTTATTTGTTAAGAATTGGATTTGTAAAAAGCTTTGTTGATCCAAATCTCTACATCAAGTGTTAAGTTAGGTATGTTCTATGCTAGAGCAATTTATTTCAATTTTCACAGTTAGCTCAATATCTTTTCCAGATTAGCAATCACATCAGCATTAAAGTAAACTGCAGATAGAACATAAATATAATCGCGAAGGAACAAGCCAAGGACAAGAGGACACAAGATGTGGCGCTAGCCAGGGACAAAACCCTAATGTGGGGAAACCCTTGATCAATTCTTCTTATATGTTCTTCCAATAGTTCAGTAGAGAGAGATAGTACATTTACAACTGAAGTCAACACTTTGACTTATCTAGATGAGAGCATAGGTCATCTCTAAGAAGATGATACATGAGATCAGTTGAAGACATGTTGCTTCAACTGATTCTCCAAGGTGACTCCTTCACCTATCATCATGTTGCATCTCGTCATCATGTTGCACCCATCATCACAATGTTGGACCTTATGACTGTTGCACCTAATGTTGTACTGCTGTCCCATGTGTCATGATTGAAGCATGTTGTCCATGTTAGCTGTCACATTGCTTGTTTGTTGTCCCTTGCATGCTTGTTGTACCATTGCATGCTTGATGTACTTGCTGCTAAGTACCATACAACTGTCCCAATGTTAGTTTGTTGTCCCTTGCATGTTGTTGTACGATTGTGCCATTGTTGCACAATGTCATGGTTGTCCCGTTGTGCTTTGCCAAACCATAACAACACCATGAATTTGCTGCACTAAATACTAGTTGTCCCATGTTGTACCATTGTACCATTGTTCTCCTGTTGTGCACTATATGCCATTGACCATTGTTGTCCCGTTGTGCACTATATGCCATTGACCATTGTTGTCCCATTGTTGTACCATATGCTGCACCATACTGCGCCCAGTTGCCTTTGTTGTCCCATTGCTTATCGTTGTAGAACCATGTAGCATTGTTGTCCCACTGCTGCACCATACTTCACCAAGTTGCCTTAGCTGTCCCATTGCTTATCATTGCAGCACCATGTAGCATTGTTGTCCCACTGCTGCACCATTGTCGCACCATACATCTTGTTGTCATATACTATGTTGTCTATAATGTTACAACATTCATCATAAGACTCGGATCTATCATTCATGACTGTGATTCAATCCAAACGGCAGATAGAGCACCCTTATTTAGAACAGCATTAAGGATAGCTCAAAGCGTGGCTTCTTTATCTCAGCATTTACGTGTGGGAGCATTCCTTCCATGACAGCAATGGTATTCCTTCCATGACTGCGTATAGGATAAGGGCTTTTCCTTTCATGACAGCAAGGGCATTCCATGTGTAGAGCACTTCTTCGAGGACAGCGTTTAGGTGCCATCTCCATTAGGCAGCATAGCAACTTGGTTTAGGGCATCTCTTCTCAGTAGACCTGCAGCTAGGGCTTTTGCCTTCATTTCAATGGTTGCGTATTATTACTTCTTCATAGGGCAACATTAGGGCTTGATGTTAGGCCTCCTTCACCGTGCTAGATCTCCCTTTCCTCCTGCATCTAGGGCTTCTTCATTAGGGCAACGTAAAGCCTAGGGCACTCCCTCTAGATTAGGGCAGCGTTATCCCTTAGGATCTCTCCTACTAAAACCCAAAAACAAGTAGAGAGGAAGAGATCCCAAGTGTGTTGAAATAACTTGAAGGCCACTCTATTTATACTAAAACGTTGAGCACAAGTGGGGTTTATTTGGTTGTTGGCCGACCTTGACGAATTGTCCCATAACACAAATAAATTCATATCTCCATGAATACTTATCGGAATCAGTTGATCTTTAGATCAATCCTACACCTCTCGATTAGAGGGATCCAAAAAAAATATCAATTGCCATTAATAAGATGACCCGCATGGAGTTTGGCCCTAATTTCCAATTTTAACATCAAGGTTTTCCAGAATGAAACTGTTATTATACTATTATATGTGGACGACTTGCTTATTACCAGTGTAGAAAATAGAATTCACCAGTGTAAGAAGATGATGGCAGTTGAGTTCGAAATGAAGGACCTTGGGCTTATGCAGTATTATTTGGGCTTGTAAGTTTGGCAGAAACCAGGCGAAATATATCTTGGTCAAGGAAAATATGTGATCAAGATATTACAAAAGTTTGGCATGATGGAATCTAGGGCTTGTGACAAAATCCTAGCATAAATTGTCGTAAAAGTATAGGACATGAAAAATGTAACTCTTGTTGATTGTAAACCTAACTAGGTTTAGGTTTTGAAATCTAAAATACGATTTATTATTCTCCCTTTGTATCGACAAGCTAACCCTATATTAATAGAATTGACTTTCTGCTATATATTTGTGCTTGGTTGAACTTGTTGTTGAAGAATTGCATGTACATAGTCTTCAAGATGTTGAAGATGATGATGATGGAAAGAGGGTGTTGTAAGAATCTTGGTAACATTGAACTATACATTGTTGATGAACTTGTTGCCAAGTGAGGATAGAAGGAATGATGTTCCGAAATGTTGAAGTTCTCTGATGATATGATGATAGAACCTGTGTGGTTGAGTTGTTAATGAACTTATCTCCTAGTAGAAAAGAAGCTTGGATAAAGAAGGTATATATCTCCCAAGTTCAAAGGGAGGACTTGTCGTGACAAGTTACAATGAAGACTATTAAGTAAGAATAAACATCGGAGAAAAGCTAAAGCACTACGGATGGTTATTTTGTGATTAATAAAGTTGTGTTAATGATTGACGAAGTTGTGAACAAGAATTGGATGTTTTGTTAAGTGTTGAGGTTGAGTTTGGTGTTGTAAGAGAAATTGAAGGAAGCTTCCATCAAAATGTGATTGGATATTGTGATAACCTAAGCAACATCAAAATAGTTGACAGAACCTGAAGATTATGCTATCATACAAGATCATATACATTGTAAGGTTGAATATTGGTTGGGGTCGTGAAGCTATAGTACGTGCCAACAAACAAGTACCTAATGTGTTGATAAAATCTCTTCTTGGCATATTGATAAATGTCTCGGAATTGGTTGAAAGGAAGAGATGAAGCACCATAAAATTGCTTGTATGATGATCGTATTTGTGGGGACATCATGGTCTGGTTAGTATTGAGATCGCATTTGATGCTTAGATCCCAGAGCGAGGGTATCGGTTGGAGCTCTAGTTTGGTGTTGATACCTAGATCCAGGTAAGGGTTGGTGTCAGGGCATGAAGGCCTAGATGGTATCCTATGGGATGGATACCAAGGTATACCAGGGTTGTAACCCAATAGTACCTATAGTGGCAAATGCATACATGACACCTTAGTCCCTATTGGGAGGAGATCTTGGTAGTGAGGGTATCCCAAGCATTGTGTATGTTGTTGTATTCTTCTTGGAACATTTGAAATTGAGGTCAACCTTGTACCGATTAAACAATTATTAATCCCTCTCTAGATAGAGGGAGTGTTGAAGAATGTAACTAGTAGCAATCTTCATAATTGTACTTGAGTCATAATGTAATGTATTTGTCAAAAACAAAGAAAGAAAAAATTAAATGTGAAAGCAAAATTATTTAAGCATGGGTTTCATGCTTAGGTATTTTATTTCTAAGCCAACACCTCCATTGAACGCTTCTAGGGTTGAATCATAAGTCCATGTCCTTAGCATTATGGTCTAGAGTCTTTTTTTATGTAATTGGGTCATCTTCTCCTCCTCCATCATGTTGGCCTAGCCACTATTCATGTCGACCGAGTAGTTTCAAACCACTATACATACCCAAGCATTCGACCTAGTTTGAAGAGAAGATAAGTATGATTTGTCTTGCAGCTGGAAAGTCAAGAAAAGAGGTGCGAAATCTAGAAGAGAAGAAGGAAAATACAAGTGATGAAGAGGAGAAGCTTTGTCAAGCCAAATTGATCGAAATTTTTATGTTTCTACTCACACATGCAAGTAAGATGTTGCAAAACCGAAGAAGTTGTAGAGATAAGAGAAAAAGGTTGAGACTCTTTTTTAGAAGATTTACTTTGTTGGAGTTGACTTTTGGAGGGCAAAGCTGGTTAAAAGTAGATTGCTTGAGAAGGCTGACTTGATGGATGGAGGGAGTCTATGTTTTTGGTCAAAAGGTCAAGGTTGTTTCATTTGATTTGATTCTAAAGAAGAGAAGAAGACTTTCTAGGTTTTCCCTAGAAGAGGGATTTTTCCCTGGCTGAGTGCCTACATCTTGTGTTCATCTTGTATGGTTGTGATCTTCATGTCTTTGGCATTTATTTGATGATAAAGAACGCTAATCTAATCAACAAAAGGATAATATAATATCCACAGGTAAATGTCAAGTAAGAGAAATCAAGAATAAGTTGCCCTAATAATGCCCTAATGGATTTCTCAACACGGTCCACCTATCAAACTGGCTTTCGAACTAGTACAAGAAAAACCCGATTGGTCAGATCTCAATGAATCGGTCTTTAAAAAAATACATGAAATAATTAATTTTTAATGAAAAAAATTATTTTTAAGACTTAAAAGTTAAAACTAGTGTTCCACGGGGACACGTCCCCATGGTGGGGGAGCGCCGCGGCACCCCCCCACGCTCTAGGGACAGGGAAACTCCTGGGGAAATGTTTCCCCCACGTCCCCTTTTTGGGGAAACTCAGGGAAACTCTAGGGGGGCGTTTTTCTGGCGGCGAAATGCAACCCTTTGCAAGGGGGATGGAAGGGGGACGAAAGGGTACGTCGGGGGGGTTGCCAAGGGGGACACATATGCGTCCCCCCATTTTTTTGTCTAATAATTTTATAAAACATATAAAACATAAATGACAAATTATATATATGAAAAAATTTTTAAAAAATAAACAAATAGAAAATGAAACTATATTAAAATTTAAAACATGTTAAAACTTGAATTTTTTTAAATTAAATTAAATTAATTAAATTATATTAAAATTTAAAACTTAAAAAATAAAATAAAAACAATAACAAAAATAAAAAAACTTAAAGTATATTAAAACTTTAGACTTAGTATTTATTAATATTATTTAGTATTTTTTGAGAAATTTGCTAGTATTTCATTGCTCAATGCTTTCTATGTTTACTTTTAGTTTAGTATTCTATGGCTATTTTAGACTTCAACATAATGTCAATGTCATTGTCATATGATGAACTTACTTTTTATCATTTTTGAAAATTTGATGCGCATTGCGTAATTTCATTTGTCAAATGATGAATTTATTAATTTAATTTAGATGTACCTTGCATCATGCCAAATGATGAAATTAGAAGGAATATTGCATAATGTCAAATGATCGATTCAATTTAGTAATTTACTTTTAGATTTACAATGCAGAAATTTCAGATGATAATTCATAGATGATAATAATCTAATATGTAATGATGATCATATTTAGTCTTTAGATGTACATTTTATAATTATTAAGATTTTCTATTTAGTTATTGAGATATTTTTGGGATTTTTTTATATATTAAATTTATAATTTTTAATTTTATAATTTTTATGACTATGACGTCCCCTCGTTTCCCTGAAAATTCCCTAAATTTTGGGGTTGTTTATATATGGCCCCCTTGTGCATATCCTCGCTCCCGCGTTTCCCCGTCTCGGAAACTCGGTGGAACATTGCTTAAAACCATGATTCCAAACCAATTGAGACAAAACATACAAATTTGCTCATTTATATACCATGTAAACATGAATATATAAAAATGGCACCAAGCGCAATACATATCAACAACAAAATACATAATTAATGAGGCTCTAAATAGCCTCTAGTGTCCAAAAAAAATGCTACAAGCTATGGGGCTACTGGCCAAGTCTATATATCAGTGTTCAACATGATCACTCCTCATCATGATCAAACTCATCACCACTACTAAACATGGGATCATCAACATGAGCTACACAAACATCATCTAACTCAAAGTCTAAGGACTCCTCAAACTCCTCTATAACCTCAGTGGTAGTAGTAGTAGCAAAACTAGACATCAAAACTAAAAATCACTGATCAACATGATCACTCATGAAACTCATCATTAATACAACACTACTAGAAATAGGATCATCAACAAGAGCTACATGAGCATCATCTAGCTCAAAGTCTTCAGACTTGGTTTGCTCAACCTTAAAATATTGTAGAAACTGAAGAAAAAAAATAAACATGCCTAGCCAATGATTTAGGTTTGAGAGAAGGGTTCATCTCCTCAACCTTATAATATGGTAGAAAAAGCTTAGCTTAGCATGCCTAACCAATTATTTTCCTTAGTGAAGGGTACATTTTTGTTAAGGCCATGGTAAACGAGTTCAACAAGCAATACCACCAACATCAATGAAGTTCAACAATCAATGCCACCAACATCAAGGTACTTAAAGGGATTCATGCTTTTGATCAATGCCAATCTCATACCCTCACACATGATAAAATCAATTGGAAATATTGCGATCCCCTAAATCTTGAAATCCTGAAAACCATTAACTCTGTTGGATTTTGAGTGATGTCTAAAAATCTAGTTTCTCCATATGAAATCTTATGAGGTCGAAACCACTTTCAAACGTCCTGAGACATTTCATGGTAATGTTAAAAATTTAAGTAAAAGGATGAAAATGAAAGATAAAGGAAATATCACTTTTACTTTAACATTACCATTGATTGCCAGCATTGTTAGGGTTGAGATGTGTGAAGCAAATGAGTCGGGAGACATCCCTTTAAAGGCTTGGAGGGGTCGTTTTTGAAGGGAAACAACCCCTAGTTTCCCTCAAAAACGCTTCAGAACACACAAAAACGACTTTCATGTGATTTGCGGCCAGCCTAGCAATAAATCAACTGGTTTATGACGTAACTGGCCAATTAATGGGAAAATCGCTGATTTTGTCATAAACCGACCAGTTTATGGACGGTTAGTGCCGAAACCCTAGCCAGCGCACATTAAAATCAATTTTTCTACCGGTTAGGTACCTTTGCCTAATGAACCAGCTAGTTTGATTAGTTTAAGGTTCGAACCAACCGATTTTGAATATAATGGGTACGCATGAGGATACAAAATGAAGTCATGGCCATTTTTTAAACAAAGCAAGTCATTTTTATAAGCCACTTGCAATTGGAATTGAAAACCCTAGCCAGCACACATTAAAATCAATTTTTCTACCGGTTAGGTACCTTTGCCTAATGAACCAGCGAGTTTGATTGGTTTAAGGTTTGAACTGACCGATTTTGAATATTACGGGTACGCATGAGGATACAAAATGAAGTCATGGCCATTTTTTACACAAAGCAAGTCATTTTTATGAAGCCACTTGCAATTGGAAATGACAACGATGATGGATGAAAAATTAGTCAAAACTAAATTCTTGCTCTCTCTTCTCAATTTTTTTCTTGATAAATTCCCCCCCTTTTTGGGGGTCTTCTATCTCCCCCTTTTTTCCTTTCTTAATCATCATTGTTAATCATCTTTCCTTTAATTTAACTTCTATTACTTATATTATGATTCCCTTCCCTATTAGTAATAATGTTAGTATTTGATTTATTCTTTTTCCCCTTATTTATAATAAATGCTTTTATTATATTATTATCATTATTATTATTATGTTACCCCCATCTTTTGGTAGCTTTAATTTATCAAATGGTATTATTATTCCCTCCCAATTTAGTAATCTTATAGTATTAGTAATAATATTATTACTATGGTAATAATATTATTACTAATACTATAAGATTAATAATTCAATACTATTACTATAAATCAATAATATATTATTACTAATAGTATTTTTATAATAATATTAGTAATATTTTATATTTATTATAGTAAAATGACTTTACTCTGATAACCCTTTCCCTTTATTACTAATATTATTATATAGTATTAATAGTCCCTCCCCTATTAACTCATATATTAATAACAGTTTTCGTACATAATTTAATTTTGATTGATTTCCCCCTTCTTTATAATAAATTTTTTTATTTTAATATTTTATTCTTATTTATTATTTTAATTATTTTTTACCTTTGACTTGTTCTTGTCTTTATTTCTAAGAAAAAAAAAAAAAAATAATATATATATAATTATATATATATATTATTTGTCCGACGGCTATATTTTTGACCTTTTATTTGTCTAACAGTTATTTTGACTTTTCCTGTTAGCTTTCTTTGTCCCTCTCCTATTTAATCTTGTAACCTGATCAGATTTTCTTCATCTCTTTGTCCTAATGATGAAACACATTAGTTGGTTCAAAATGTGACAAGAATAAATCCTAATGTGATGGATTCAGAAGTAGAATCTCTAAATAGCTCTCCTCACAGAAGCCTCAATTCACAAAGACTTCTGAAAGATTAGCATTAATATATGGATACCATAGCCTTTAAATAAGATGACTTGATTATTGTCATCCGCCAAGGTTGGCCACTTTTTCTGTGACAAGGCTCATGCATTACATGGGGTCATCCCCTCGATTGACCAATATAGTGAATCGTTGTGATTAGGTGAACTCTTACAGTTGACTTCAAATTCCATGGATCCAATACTTCATTGGGAGATGCGCCTTATATCTATATGCATATCTATTTCATCTTTACTAGAATGATCTCCTTAGATCTTGATTTGTGGGCATTTTGGAGGATGTTTGAGCTTGTTGGCATGGTCTAACTCCTTGTGAGGAGTTATTCAACGTAGCCAATTCACTATTCTATTCATTATTGACTTCTTATAAGAGTATGTTCCTCTATTATATTGTTTTCCCTGGAGAAGAGGATGCTTATTTTATTTCTTCTAAGAGAGTAAAGTGCATTTCAACCATTTATTTTCTACAATTACTAAAGAGTTTGTTGAGGAAGTTAGAAATGTAATATTTTATTGTATTCCTTCGAGAACTAATGGATCTGGGAAAACAATTCCCTCTTTATTGTAAGAGGAGTTGATCCCAAACCTATATAAGGGCTTGGTCTCTCCCCCATTTGGATTGTTAAATTTGGGAAATCTTCCCCCAAAGCTTAATCAAATATATTGAGTGCAATGCAAGTAGAAAGTTTTCTGTCCTATGAAGTGTATGCATGGGGCTTCACTTGTTAAATGTTATTGATGGAAATGCTTTGAGGTATAATGCATGGGTAAGATTGTACCTATCTTCTTGCCGGTGATCAACTTCTCTTTCAATAATGTTGATGTCTACTTGACAAAAATGCCATAGTGATGGCCAAATCACCTAATTTCAGTTGGCTAGAATTTTTTTTTTTCATTTAATAAACTCACTGTCGCAATATCATGGAAATCCTTGCAAGAGGATATGCTTTGGAGGTCTAATGCATGGATAAGATTGTACCTATCTTCTTTCTGGTGATCGATTTCTCCTTCAATAATGTAGATGTCTACTTGACAAAAATATCATTCTAATTTCTGATGGCCAAAGCACCTAATTTAAGTGGGCTGGAACTTATTTTTCCATTCAATAAACTCACTGTCATGCTATCTTTAGAGGTTCTCCTTAAATTGGTTCTCCAAGTAAATTTCACATCTTGATATTAACAAGATAAGGAAGATTGTAGATGTATTCATTCAGCTCTTTCATGCCTTAATCATATATAAAGATATCACTCAGTTTGATTCTTTGACTCCTTGCCTAATGGATAGGCACTAGGATTGATCGGTCAATCATCATTTCATTTTTCTATACTACACAATTGATTTGTTGAAGCTACTCTTCATTTCACCTTGAGACAATATTGCCTAAGTTTTAGCAATCCTACCTCTTAGGGAAGCCATCCTTGAGTTGGAGAAGAACCAACCCAAAGTGTGAAGAGGGTTGGTAAACTGACATAGGCCTCCATCTTAGTTGGCAATAGGCTAGAATCATTTTTTTCGATTTTAATCAAAAGTTGCTAGTTTGTGAGGTAAGAAAAACTAAGTTACACAAAAGAAAAATTTGCTAAAATTCATAATGTGGCACCTATATCAGAATATGCATTCAGAACAGGCCGACAAATGGCTGGCATTGGCAAAAAGGAATGTAGATTTCAATTTATGATTGCATTCAGATTTCCATCTATTTCAGCAGCCTTCTCTTTATCAGCATTTCCATTAGATAAGAAAATGCATATTTTCTCATCATAGTAATGTTTAAGAGAGTTTTCCAATCCATTTATATGCTTAGGCATCATCCAAATGACTATAATTTAATTCAGACTAAATGGCACAAAGACAGTTGTAACTCAATAAAACATGAAAATATCAAACACGGTATCTCTAGCAATGACATGATCACTCTACAATGTAAAATCATTTGACAAAGTCATATATGGTAATGTAAAATAGAGAAGGTTGATATAAAGATATCTCACAGACTCATGCTTATCAGTGATGTATGTCATCAAAATTTGTGACATTTATTCAATGCATGCAGGAGTATAACAGAAAATTATTATGGGAAGTCCAAACCTCAGTCCCAGCTATGCCCATAGCAAGCCCAATGTCAGCTTCATGCAAAGCTGGTGCATCATTTGTGCCATCACCAGTCACAGCAACAACTTCTCCCAGAGTTGTGCGCAACTGTCTCACCAAGGTGTGCTTGTCCAATGGTGAAGATCTTGCCATAACCTGCACCCATAAGGTCAGAAATGTTTAAAGATTTTTCTGCAAAAAAAATTATAAAATATTGTTTCAATAATTGCTTTCAAAATCCAAAAATGTTTTTGACTTCAGATTGTCACAGTAAACAAGCATCCCAAACAATAAAACTGTACCTGAATTTTTGGTATCAGAGTCTTCATCTCTTCTTCGCTCTTTACACGAAAATCAGGTCCTTCAATTGCCACACCATCATCTGTTAAAATGCCACACTCTGCTGCAATTGCTTTCGCTGTGTTAATATTGTCACCAGTGACCATCCTCACTGTAATACCTGCAGTTCTACAGAGTTCAACAGCTTCTTTGACACCAGGACGCACGGGATCCTTGATGCCAACAATGCATATACATGTATAACCATTTGTAGGAATGGTTTGTCTCTCTGGATCAAAATAATCTTCCAAGTCTATATAAGCAAGGCAAAGAGTTCGAAGAGATTCAGCAGCAAAACTATTAATGATATTGTTAAGATCACTACTTGCTACTTCATCCAGTGCAACAACACTGCCACTGCCATCTAGACCCTTGTTACACATTTTCAGGATGATTTCCGAGGCACCTTTGCAATAAACCCGGTATTTTCCATCGGGAAGCATAACTACAACAGTCATTCTTTTCCTCACAGAATTGAAAGGCTCAACTTTTATTATTCTGGATTCACTGCGCTCTGTTGCAAAGCTTCCACCCAATGATAAGCCAAACTCTAGCAAAGCAGACTCAGTCGGTGTCCCTAGAATTTCAAGTTTTCCCTCTTCACTAATGACCACCTCACCCCCTGTATTCTGGAATATGCACTGCAAAAGCAATTTCAACACACTTCCATGGATTTCAGATCTCAGACTCTCACCTTCCTTAACACTTCCAATCTTCTTGACATTGTTAGTAATCCATACCTTTACAACTACCATACGATTTGTTGTTAGGGTCCCTGTCTTATCACTACAAATACATGTTGCTGATCCCATTGTCTCACATGCTGAAAGATGCCGCACAAGTGCTTTATCATTCATCATCTTCTTCATAGCAAAAGCAAGGCTTAATGTCACAGCCAATGGCAAACCCTCTGGAATTGCAACTACAATGATTGTCACTGCAGTCGCAAAAAAATTCACAATACGAAGTGCATCAGCTCCTGACCATGATTGGTGACTGATTACCTTCTCCACAATCATCCTTAATGTTAAGACAATGAATGTAACTACAGCAAAAGTTAATCCTATCTTGCCAATGATTGTTGCAACACCATTAAGTTTGACTTGCAACGGAGTTTCGTCTTCACCTCCTTCTGTCAACGTTGCCAGCAATTTGCCCCAGCCAGTTCTCATGCCAACAGTTGTGACTAACATTTTACCAGAGCCATCCTGGACCTTTGTTCCTGACAAAAGGAAAGGCTTATCCCTACCCACACTTACTGGTTCACTCTCTCCTGTTAGGCTTGATTCATTTATAAGTAGAGAATAACCTGAAATGAAAATCCCATCTGCTGGAACTAGATCCCCAATTGATAAATTCACTAAATCTCCAACAACTAAGTCATACATGGATACCTTTTGTCTACGGCCATTCCTTGTCACCTGTACAAATATCTTCTTCTTCTCCTTATCTAAATCTCTGAACTGCAATGATTGCCGGTAATCACTGACTGCAGTCACAAGCACAACTATAAAAATGCTGATAAGAATGCCTAATCCCTCAAAAGAACCCTTGGGCCAGCCTTCAGTACCAATTCCAACACCCAAGGATACCACTGCACAGACCGCAAGAATTATGAGTGTCAAATCTTGAGATGCTTCCCACACAAAGACCAAAAAGCCTCGAGGTGGTTTTTCATCAAATTTGTTCAAACCATAAACCTTCATTCTTAGCATTAAAGCATCTTCATTAGCAATAATACCATCTGTGATTGAGGTGGAAAGTTTAGCAGCTATTCCATCAACTCCCTTGTGCCATTTTAACTTTTTAATGTCATGCCCTTCTACTATCGATGCTAATTCATCAGCATCAATGTCAAACCCAGCTGCTCTAACATCCTCCGGCGCATTGTAAACAATGGGGCTTGAAGGGGCAGATACACCTGCATCACCCCCTTGTCAGATATCAATAATATATACCTGAATTGAAAAACCATGCTATATGTTCAAACTTCAAATATGAAATTCAAATACCATCGATAAAGTGGAGAGCTGCAGTTGACACCAAAAGAGCCACCCTTAGTTTCTCCTGTTGCAAAGAGACATAAGAAATAGAGAATGTTAAGCTATCGTAAGAGTTAATCCCTGAATGTTGGAAATGCAATGCTGGGAGATCTATCACAATAAGTTGTTTATTAACTGGTTCTTTTTCCCCTTGCCTCCTCCTAACACAACAGACTTGTGAAAAAACTCCTACAAACTTACAAAAAAAAATGTAAATATTGACCTAAAGACAAAGAAATCAAGAAAAAATTATCACAAAACCAGTGAAATAGCTGAGAAGTGCAACAAAAAAGTCACATAGGAATCCACTCTTGTGTTGTGCAGCGGTGTACACTTGTATAAAGTATATATATCAGAAGAAGGTTTGCATGTACATTACAATGTATGTGGATATATGCATTAAGTCTTTTCTTCAATGTTCAAAGGTGTACTTTGAATTTGTTAATGAAGGCAAAAAGAAAACAGAATTAGCTGCAAAATTTTGCTTATGACGATAATTTATGTTTCATTATAGCTTCCCTACTGAGCCTGAACATACAACCTGATCAACACCTTCGAATAGTGCTTTGCATTGGCATCCTTATAAGTCACATGACACAGAGACATGGTACACGGAGAACAAGTGAATGTGATTATCTGACATGAGACATTGATTCCAGAAACTAGACCAAGGTGAGACTATCTCTCTCCCTATATATATATATATGAACAATATAACATTAACATCCAATTTTTTTTTGGAAATGTGAACATTTACAAAAAAATGATACTACTAGTTACTACATCAGTGATGATAAGACACAAAAAATTAGAAGATTCAATACACGTCATAAAATAGAGGTTTAGAACCATAAACTGCAGTTTTCTCAACTCATTTAATATCATCAAAATTATACTGTATTACATCGATATTGAGGCACTTATACTGTAGCTGGAAATGAAAATGAAAAATACAAAATAGGGTACATACTATAACCATAATTAGAAGAATCTCATAGCTCATCACCACCGATGGTCCCCCTCCATTCTAGAATGATCAAAATCACCACCAATTTCTCAACTCTCTCCTCCATCCTCCTTTATTTCCAATTTATTATTTGCATCTGCCAGCGTGGAGGATGACCCCTCAAGACGATCACCATTATCCAAAGTGATTGGATCTAACACTAATTCAATAAGATCCAAATTGGTTAATTCCAACTCAACATTGTTGTCCAAACCCATATCATTAGGAAACACGTCCCACATCTTTGTTTGTCCCTTCAACCACTCCTCCCTCTACATGTAAATAAAACATATGTTGGAGTGCACATGCACCCATTGTCTTCTTCAAACTATATAAATTCCCTAATGTGCTCCAATACTTTTCCCAATAAGAAGATGAAGTAAGCTATAGACAATTGTTGTAGAATAGGGCACCCCATGAATTGGTCACATAGACAATCTTAAACCCCCTATCTTAACAAAGAGAATTAACATATTCATTGCCCTATTGAATTCCCAACACATATAACTTTTAAATGATAGTGAATTTAATGTGTTTTGGTTATCGAAGCTGTCAAATGGGAAAAACTTGTGATCTGCAATGAAAATAAGCAATACATAACATTAAACACCCACACACAAGCACACAGCTTCTAAGGCATCAGAAGTGCATATATATGGTTACTATGTACAAATAAGGGTGGATTCCTACCACCAGTTATGTAAAATATATATCTTCCCCAGAAGGTGCCCAACAAACTTAGTGCTGATGGTCATTTAACTTTGTTTATAACACTAATGCGATCAATTAGTAAGCATGTCTTTTAGTCAGGAATTTCTAGTGTAATACTTATCATACCTAAAGACTAAACAGGTCTTGCGTCCAACACAATTGACCAATGTCACTTGTTGCACCCCACTATCGCAGTTGAAGGATTGTTTGTCATGCACAAAGCCATCGAACCTAGGTCACACCTGCCAATAAAAGTAGCATTTTACTAATAAAATCCGCAATCCACGGATTTATGTCTGATAGCCCTATAGATTAATTGAAAAAGTTGGCCTTAAGCCCTATTTTTGTGCCACCATATTGGTATGTAATTTTGACAATTACGTATTTACTATTAATAAGACGCATGTTAATGTTTTATAATATTAAATGTTAAGGATTGGCAAGCGCTTGGGACCCACGCCATTGAGATGAAGCTCGCAGTTGTCTCGCGATCCATGTCAAGCTGACCAACTTCCCGGGATCAATGTCAAGGTGCATGGAAGCTAGGGTAGGATTGATCAAGATTAGTCTAAGTTACGTAAATTATGTTAATTTAAGACGAGGGCAGTTCCAGATATTTGTGTTGTAAAAACCCACCACATGCATGAATTGTGATCAGCTGAGACATGCTATTAGGATAATGCGCTGCATTTTGCAGAGAATAGTTTGCCAGACCCGTCTCTATATTTCATAATATGATCATAGAGTTGAATTCCCTTTTTCTTCTCTGAAAATATATTCTATGGATTTACTTGTACATTTGACATTGAAATTTTTATTATAAAAAATGAATGTTTCAGTTTCGGCTTAGCTAGATATTTTAGTTTGGACCTGGAGCAGAAATTTATGGACGAGTTTTGTCACCCCAGAGATGACAAATGCAAGACGAGTTTTGTCACCCCAGAGATGACAAATGCAAACTCCAAACAAAAGTACGCTTGCACGCAACACACGGGCCATGATACGAGATCTAGAAGCACCGGATAGAGGATTGGAATCTATGGTCATGCTCTGCTTCAGTATGACGAACTTGAAAAAGAAGCTCTCAATTATGACAGTATTGTTTCCTTCAAAATGTCATTCAAGCTAGTTATAAAGTAAAAACCTGGCAGCTCTGGGCCCTGTTTCTCAGCTGTTAACAAGAAGAACAAACGTTCAGTACACCTCAATGGCATAACCAAATAGCCTACAAAAAGCATTGACACAGAACCAAACAGTGCATAAACATCTGTTATATTTTGGAGATTGGGACCATTATAAACCCTGGCTCATAAGAAACATAGGTCTCGCAAGCAGGAGCTCAGTTTCTACCAGCCTCCAAACAATGCATAACACAAACTGCAGACTAACAAACGATACAGAGAAAATGGCCCTCAGTAACTTAACCACGACTTTGAATTGATGAAGTATTCACTATGCTTTGTAGGTTTCTGAGATATATAGCTAGAAATTTGGGTTTGCTGAAATTCATTAGTACAATTTGTGGGTTACTGAATTTATATCTATACAGGCTATGAATTGTGATAAAGGATAAGTACAAACTATCTGTTATTGTAATAGTATCACCAAAATTGTTGGTTGCTCAAATTCTATCAGTCCTTCCTAATGTTTGTAGCATTTGATGTACACTGTCGCCCAGAAAGAAATAAAACAAGGTTTCCGCCTCTGCTAGTAACAAGCATAAGTCATACACCATTCCATTTCATAGTCATACAAGCAACATAACGGACGGAGCCAGAGAAATAGTACCTTATTCTTCTTCAACATATCTTTGGCTTCGGCTCTCTTTGGCAAATTGGCAGTATTTCTGAATCTCCTTTTTTTGTTTTTCACAAAGAAACATAGCTTGCGCCATCTAGCAAGTGCTTCTGTTGACGAATTTTTGGATTTGACTGCTCCAAACTCTTCATTCAAAAATTGCTCCATCTCCACAACCAATCCTAACACCCAAAGCAGTAGAGATTTGAGTGCGTGGAAACATAGAAAGCCCTAAGCCTGGACCGGTTATAAGGCGTACATATTGAAATTCTAATATCAATTTCTCAAAGGATCCACTCGTACCCGCATGGATGGCCCCAGAATTTACCGAAACCCAATCAAATTAGTTACCTATTAATTATGGCACAACCATATAGTCTAAACCTATCATTAATGCACAGCATTGACAAGTTTTCATGGGAGTGGGAGCGAAGAGGCCGCGTTGGATGGAAATCAACAATGCCGGCCCGGGGAAAGGGAATGGTTTTGACTGAAATGGTTCCTATATGGTGCTCGTGATGTGATAAGGCCATTGAATTACAGTAACGGTGTGTGTACGGTTTTCTCGGGAATTTGGTAGAGGTCAGGCAGAGGCGGGTCTTCTCTTAAGAGTTGACAATCTGTAACACCGCCTCGCTTAGAGTTGACAATCTGTAACACCGAAGCGTCCAGTTTGAATTTTATGCTGGTCAGGTTTATTTTGGGAATACAGCAGCATCACCATTCAATTTGAGTGGCTATCCCACTGAGATTTAAATATTTATGGAGGTAGGATGGTGTCCCATTTTAGGAATGTATGTTTCTTTAACTTCTTGTTTCATGGCAATTTATAATAAATAATTAATTAAAAAGATATAATATAAATTTAATTTAATTATAAATATTGAAGAAAAAATTAGGTTCATTTTTGCAATCTTGCATATTGGGCGGATATTGTGAATTTAAAAATAATTGTTTTTATAATATTTTTTATTGATTAATATCCAATTTTACTTTACACAACAATAACAATGTAAATATTTGGAATCTTACACATATAAATATTTTTTTGGATAGATTCTATTTTATTAGGGAGGAGTTATAATTGTTTTTATAATATTTTTTATTGATTAATATCCAATTTTACTTTACACAACAATAACAATGTAAATATTTGGAATCTTACACATATAAATATTTTTTTGGGTAGATTCTATTTTATTAGGGAGGAGTTTTAAGGTTGAGGAAAAAGGACTTTGTTAATATTCATAAGTTTAATATAATTATCTACCATTTATGTTATAGGTGGATTAACCAGATTTTTAATTAATATTTATTTATTTATTTTATTTTTTTATTATGGTGAATTGGTATTTTGTTGGAGTAATGTGGGTGAGGCCCAAGAGTAAATCTAGTGGTTGTCACTATAACACCAAGAGTATATCCAATAGCTCTTAAGCTAGATTACTAGGAATTTATGACTAGGCAAAGTGTTGAGACTTTACAATAGTGGGGTAGCCTACTTTCCTTGAGTCTTATCACATTGGGCAAAATAATGCCCCCGTTGGTATTTGAAACTAGTGGAAGGTATAACATCTCATTGTGCCAACCACTTAGGCGTCCAACAAGAAGACTAAAATTCATGCTGCAACTATTTCATAAATGCCACAAAATGGTCTAATATGAAAAAAGGGGTAGGGTGCAACACTAGGACTTTCCGAGAGGTCACTTATACCAACATTATTATAGCCCAAGCACACCTAACGCGTTAACATTGGTAGGATCGTACCCAAGTTTCAAATTAATATTGTTAATATTGTGAACTAAAAAACAAATGGTGTATGACACCCCCTCGTTTGTGGGACAATGGACCCCCCTCCATGCAACTCATTAAGTTCAATCCCAAGGGACATGTTTCCCCTGTTGCGATAAGGCTTGAAGAGTAGGTGCTCCTACTGACGTGATATCTCTACTCTTGCTAAATCATAAGTTAATGGTATATCCAACCTTCTAGCTATTGGATATACTCTTTGTGTTATAGCGGCAATGGAAAGTTTTGATCCTGAACCTCTAGATTACTCCAAGTGGTTTCTAATCCACCATAGTTCAAAAAAAAAGAGACTACAAAGGTGTGCAAATAGTTATTATTTGGTGCACGTTAAATTTACAATTACTTCATTTTTAATTTTATATAAAACATCATATTAAGTTTACACACTTTGACATTAACATTATTAACATTACAACTCTTCAATACTAGGTTGTAAAAGTTAAAAGCATCTTGCATTCTTTAATGCAAATATAGTTTGTAATAAATAGCATACATAAAAACTTTAAGGATTAGTTGAAGTGGTTTGACTCATCATGTACAAGCCATGTTGGTTAAGAATATCGTGATGTTGAATTTACATAGATCTCTTGGGTTAATGCATAAATGTTGTTTGTTGGTGGTATTTACTCTGAGTACTATTCAAAAAAATGTGAAAGATTCCCCAAAGAATTTCCCCATGGAACTATTCCTTGGCAAAGGAAATTGGGATCCTAGTTTTCAAAATAGGACCCGGTCACTGACCCAATCCCCTTATCAAACTGATTTTTGAATTGGAACTAGAAAAAACAAACTACTTAGATCTCATTGAATTAATCATTAAAAATATATATGAAATAATTAAATTTCTGATGAAAAGAATTATTTCTACGATTTAAAAACATGATTCCAAACCATTAGAGACAAAATATGCAAAGTTTACGCAACTATATACCTTTAAAGGGTGAATCTATCAAAATGGTACCAAGTGCAGTACATATGAGCAACAAAATACATAATCAATGATGATCTAAATGGCTTCTAGAGTCCAAAAACAATACTACAAGCTATTGGGCCATTGACCTACTACAAGTCTACATATCAGTGATCAACATGATCGCTCCTCATCAAACTTACTACCGCTACTACACATGGGATCATCATCAAGAGCTACATAAACATCATATGGCTCAGAGCCTGAGGACTCCTCAAACTCCTCTGCGACCTCAATAGTAGTAGTAGCAAAAATAGACCTAACAGAAGCATGAGTTGGTCGACTTGCATGACTAGCGTCTCCCATTGGTTGTTTTCTTTCTAATTCAATGATTGCTTCTAATTCCACTGGCACTACCCTATCTACATTGGGGTCAACATCCCCTGACTCCAAATGAGATGTGTGAGGAAAATGAGAGGGGAGGTATGATTTTATAAGCTTGGAGGGGTTGTTTTTGGAGGGATATAGCCCCTAGCTTCTCAAAAAACCACACACACCCACCCTAATCCGCTTTGTGTGGCTTTGTGGCCACACACATGCAAGTTGTCAATGTCCCGACCAATTTATGTCGGTTTCGTACCAAACAGGGGTCTACCATGGCCCAAACCATGGTCATTGGTTGGGTTGACCTTTGAGCCTAATGAACTCGCTGATTTGACCAAGTAGAAGTTCAACTCGAGCGGGTTTTAAAACCATGAGTGGGATAGATAATATAATTTGTAAAACATGTAATGTGAGATATCCTTGATCATGGCAACTACCTCAAACTCAATCCCAATGGTTGGGGAATCTACTTTCAAAAAAATGGTGTCATTCTCAACACAATGCCCTAGATTGGTGTCTAATATGTCCAAATTTATTAAGAGCATAATTTTTTAAACCCAATCTCCAATATGTGGTTTGAAGTATAAAGCTCTTTTCTGCTTAAATAATCTACAAACTAGAAAGTTTTTGGGAGTGTGGCCATCAATTCAACCACTGGAAGCTTGGATCTATATCCATTGGATCACCACATGCAAGAAGGCAACAAGATCTAATTGTGTGGTAATGGTTTTTATGGATTTGACTTTCAACTTAAAGATGATTAAGAATTAATATTTTATAATAACCCTCAGCTTATGTGATCTAATGAGCTTTACCTTAATAAGTTGTATTGGTGTTTTAACCTAAGAGAAGAGACCCCAACAATTATTTTGGTCCAAGTGAGATTACCTCATCTACCCCTTCACATAGGGGATGTAATGGCTTTAGATGCGATAAAAAATAAGATCATGGAATTTGAGGATAAATCAAAGCCAAAGATGTCATTGTTTTGATGTGATTGTGTTTGTATAAGAGGGAATTGAGATGCATCTCAACCACTAGTGCTTTGTTCAAAGATTGGATTCCATGCATCATTCATTCAAATGCAATGATTCTCACAAATATGACCATTTCAACTAAAATAGTCCAAACATGTACACCCCTCCAACATTAGAAGAAGAGAATGGGTTTCAAAGAGTTTAAAGGCCCTCAAACAAAAGGAAAACAAAAGGCAACCCCCAACCCAAAAATTATACAAAAGAAAATCAAAATCAAAACAAAATTGTATCCCTCAAAATTCTACATGAGGAAAATCTCTCTTTCCCAAAAATAAAAATAAAAAAAGCAAGTTGTTTTCCTAGCATCTTTAATTGGCAACCAAGAAATTCCAACTCCCACATGATCACCCCTTAAATTATGACTAAAAAAATAGAATAAATTCCAAATCCCACAATAACCTTTAAGAACCAACAAACAAAACAACAAATTCAATACCAATGAAAGAGGTCAGATTCATAATTTATAAAAATAAAACAAGTCATCCTCTTAAAAAAATAATAAATGAACTCAACTTAAGGAAAATTATTCATCCAAAATAAAGAAAAAGTTCGGAGAAAAATCAACTTTCAATAAAATCACTAAATATTTTATAAGAATTTAATATAAAATAGCACTTTGGAAATTTCAAAAAAAAATCTTTTAAAGTTCCACATTTTCTAGATTGATCATTGAAAATAAGCTTATTGAAAATTTTATTATATATTATTTATTTATTTTCACATTAAAAATATATCCAATCAAATCAAATTTAAATGTTAAAAAATATATATTATAATAATAAAAATATATATTATTAATTTGTACTCTAGTAAAATCACATTCTTCATATATTATTAATTTGTATTCAAGTAAAATCAAAGTCTTCACTATCAAACAGTGATGTTCAATTTTTATTAAAATAATTGTATACCATTTTATTAAAAAATTATAAAACCACATATTTCATTTCCATTTAAAATTATATATATTTCTCAAAAAAATTCATGTTCCAAAAACATCAATCACACTCCAATTAATAATGATATTTAAAATCTATAATATAATATATATTAATATAATATTATATATATATATATATATATATATATATATATATATTCCAAAAAAATCATGTTCCAAGAACACCATTCCTACACTCCAATTGATAGTGATAGTTAAAATATACCCCAAAAAAAAACATATCTCAAGCACATCAATACTCCTCAACTAAAATTAAATATATGTTAAATTGATTGATGGTGCATTGGGTCTATGGAGTTGTTGGAGGGGGCACCTTCTTGTGAACTATAATAAACCGGCGGTTTAGATGATTACTCGTAATGATAATCCGAGACATTTTTTTTTTTAATAGATGTTTTTTTTCGAAGGAATGAAAGAATGCATTGGTAGGTTGAAAGGGAAAAATTATTTTAATATTTACCAAGTTAAGGAATGTTGAGAGATTTTTTTTATCCGTAAGATAAGGAACTTACTTTTAAAAGGATTAAAAGTATATATATTTTAATTATTTTGGTTTTGAATCCATAATTTTTTTTTAAAACACATATTTTTTTATTATTAAGATCGCTCAAATTGTATTAATTTCTTTTTTTTATTACTATTTTAATAATATTTTATTAGATATTTTAGACAAAATCTTACGTTCATAGTATAAGATTTTAAGAGGTGGTGGAGTTCTATTGAATAGCTAAGACTCTCATTCCTCTTGCTCCAAAAACCAAAAGCGATTTGAACCAAAATCAATTGACAAGCTTAGAAAAGTCATCAACAAAGTTCAAAAATCTCTAGGAGGAAGAGACTATGCATCTATGGTCTTCATAAGCTATGGGTGTCTAGCGAGAACCAAGTGAATCTTTCAAAAGGAAAAGGAATCACCCCCTAAAATGTCGTAGTATGGAGAGCATTTGAATGCAAAATGGTCATCAAAATCCAGCTTTGAGGTGAAAATATGGTAAATATGGTAGTTCGAAGAATATCAAGTTACAAGGTAACTAGAAGTTAATGTACCTTAGGAGCTGGATAAGCCCATCGTTAAGATGGAGATATAAGTATGAGTAGCATTGGAGGCTCTCTAGGATCTAAGCATCTAGAATGGAGGTAGGATTTGTAAATATCAACATAAATACCATTCCTTATTTCATGTTTAATAGATCAAGAACATTTAATGGAAAGTTATGCAACATAGTCTGTCAATATCAAGATTGTCGAGATGATGCAATGAAGAGGCTCTTGCACACCAATAGGTATTGAACCCATGTCTTTTTCCTGCTCCACAGCGGACTTGAGAACAAGATATGGACATCTAAGAAGAACACATTATGAACTACCCATCCATCTAAGCTTGTATATAATTATCACCACATGGAATATCACTAAAGCAATGAGTGGGAATGTGCCAAATTCTACAAAAATGATCGCCCAAAGGACTAATCTCTTCGCATTAATATGTTTGGATAACATCCTGACAATAACTCTCTCTACCCTATTTTAGTATACTCAAAGGCATGCTCCCAAACCTCATAGCCATATATAGGGGCAGGCATGAGCAACGAGTGAGAGAACCAAATCTTCAATCAAATGTCTTAGATCTAAAGCTAAACATATTGTTTCCAAGGGTTGTAAGAGTCCATATCCCTTACTCAATCTAACCTCTACTACTGAAGTCAAGCTAATGCGTCGATGAAAAAGACCCCCATATATATATATATATATATATATATATATAATATATATATATATATATATATATATATATGAAGTGACTCCCTCAACTATGCCACCTCATACATAAAACTCACCTTGCTTGAAGTCAAGTAAGGGTAGACCGAGTGGTTGAGATGGGTTGTAAACTCCCTCGCCACTCGTGTTCGATTCCTTGAATTGGCATTCTTAGCCTATATTGATTAGGCTCAAGGAGTGGGCAGCTCTAGGGAGTTTTCACTCCATTCGCAGTCAATGTGGGACGTCTTGGCTCTTGCTTAGTCTTTAGGTCATTATTGTTTGAAAAATAAAATTCACCTTGCTTACCTCAGTTTTAGGGATGTTAAAAGCTATGAATCGTGTTTCATCAAATTACCACAAACCCCAAAGATCGGTGGTCTCTACATCCATTGAATATTTGTACCAAGAAGATCCACCCAAAGGGATCACTTCATGTCAGCTCAACCACGAAGCCTATCCCTAAGAATGTCAGGAAAATTGAACCCATGACCTCTCAATAACAAAGGTGCTTTAACGACGGGGACTTGACCAATTGAGCTAACCATCGAGGCTAATTACCCTAAAGTTAATAAGTTTACAAAGAAATATAATATGTCAAATTGTTTTTGGAAAATAATGTTATCTAGAAATAGGAAAATAGCAGTAAATACTCTATTTAGTAAGAAATGTATGTGACATCTATGATTGTTATTCACTCATCAATATAGAGTCTAAAAGTTTAAGAAAATAACAAGCTTGTTTAACTTTAATAGTATTTTTCATCTCTTATACCTCACCAACATTTAACTGAACTTAATTAATAATGATCTTATAAAGTGACATCACAAATTAAGCCATGGGGCTGAAAGATTTAAAATATTAAATTTTAACTCAATAATTGAAAAATAGCCCATAAAATTTCAACACTTTTTAACACATCAAATTTCAACACAAGGAAAAAAATAACACATCAAATTTCAACACAATGAAAAAATAACACATAAAATTTCAACACACAAAAGTTTAAGATAGTAACAATCTAGTTTAAGTCCTATAGTACTTTTCACCAACTCTATCTAACCAAATGACAATCTTATTTAGGTTACTTTTCACCTCCTCTATCTAACTAACATTGAATTATACCTAAATAATAATGATTTCACGAAATTTCATCACTAACTAAACCATAAAAAATGAAAAAACTTCCTACTTTAAATATCAAATTTCAACACAATAAATTGAAAAAATAAATTAACACATCAAATTTCAACCTAATAAAAAGATAACACATCAAATTTCAACCTCATAAAAAAGAGACAGCAAATCTAATTTCAACACCATGAAAAAGATAAACGCATCAAATTTGAAACCAAAAAATTATTTATATGAGAAACCATCCTTTTAAATAAATAAAATATTTCAAACTTAAAATAAAAATAGAATATTAAAAAGATAAACACATCAAATTTAAAATATAAAAAATTCCCAATATTCTTTCGTATTTATCTAATAACTTAACCCTTTAAGCCAATAAAATTAAATGAATATTTCGAACCTAAAATAGGGATGGAATATTAAATTTTAAACAGAAAGAGAGTTATCCAACACAATATGGATTCTCGAGATTTCATCGTTATTCACGTAACAACTAGTCCCCTTAATTTCAAACAGAATGAGAGTTACCTAACACAATATGAGATTTCTTTGTTACTCACGTAACAACTAGTCCCCTTAATTAAATGAGGCTAAAGCGTACACCTCACATTTAGAATTTTGTTCTCATTGAATCAGAGATTTAGTTCAAACTATAGGTTATACAGTCGTGGTTGGAGAGCTGATTATGACAATGACTTTGGTTTAAAAGGTTAGGATGACTTGCAATGGGTATATCTACCTCATAACCAGAGAAATGTAGGGAAAACAATTATTATTATTATTATCCAATTTTAAGGTCATCGCTAAACTAGATACCAAATTGGTGTATGAGACCCATTTGTTTGTGGGACAAGGGACCTTAAAATTTAATTTTTTTACTTGTCAAGTACACCTCACACTTAGAATTTTTGTTATCATTGTATCAGAGATTTAGTTCAAACTATAGGTTATACAGCCATGGTTGGAGAGCTTACTATGACAATGACTTCGGTTTAAAAGGTTAGGATGACTTGCCAAGGGCATATCTACCTCATAACCAGAGAAGTGCGGGGAAAACAATTATTATTATTATTATCCAATTTTAAGGTCACAACCAAACCAGACACCAAATTGGTGTATGAGACCCCCTTTTTTGTGGGACAAGGACCTTAAAATCTATTTTTTTTACTTATCAAGTACACCTCAACGCTTAGAATTTTGTTCTCATTGTATTAGAGATTTAGTTCATACTATAGGTTATATAGCTGTGGTTGGAGAGCTTACTATGACAATGACTTTGGTTTAAAAGGTTAGGATGACTTGCCATGGGCATATCTACCTCGTAACTAGAGAAGTGCAGGGAAAACAATTATTATTATTATTATCCAATTTTAAGGTCACAGCCAAACTAGACACCAAATTGGTGTATGAGACCCCTTTGTTTGTGGGACAAGGGACCTTAAAATCTAAATTTTTTAGTTGTCAAGTACACCTCACACTTAGCATTTTTTTCTCATTGTATTAGAGATTTAGTTCAAACTATAGGTTATACAACGGGTGGTGGTTGGAGAGCTTGTTATGACAATGACCTTGGTTTAAAAAGTTAGGACGACTTGCCATGGGCATATCTACCTCGTAACAAGAGGAGTGCAGGGAAAACAATTATCATTATTATTATCCAATTTTAAGGTCACAACCAAGCTAGACACCAAATTGGCGTATGAGACCCCCTTGTTTGTGGAATGTCGACGACACTGAACTCGCCAACATGTCAGGGGATCTCCCCGGTAAGAAGTCCCAACTAGACCTCAGAACGTTTGGAGTAGGAGTCCTACTAGTGGATAGTACAATATTTGCCTTGACTGCAGTTGCGCGCAAAGGTAAGTATGATGTCCTTGTTGGAAGCAGGGGTGTGACCCTGCAACAAGTCAGGGAAGGTGCATGAAAGGCTCTAACACACGAAAGGGGAGAAGAGTGCGCCCCTTAGAAACCTGTGATAGCACGCAGCTTGAAAGGGAACACACAAGCTAAAAGACATCACGAGATGGAAAGCAGGATAGCTGACAATCCAAAGTGATGAGTTATACCAACAACACGCTTCAATAAGATTCATACAAACACATACGGAATAGTCTATACATGGATGCGTAAATTACAACTACATACATCGTTAGAGTAACCAGGATAGTCAAACTAAAATAACAATATATGCATGAAACGTGTTGGCTTTGTTATATTAAAAGAGTGAAAGATCCAATTATACATACAACCATGACAACCACTAGCCCCAATAGTGGAACGTTATAGTCACTGTCATCTGCTCCTCCAAAGAGATGTACTCACTATGCAAGGTGGCGAAGCCAAGCCTTGTTACAATACACTCCAAGCTTTCTCTAAGTTATACCTATCAGAAGCTTGGCTCCCAAAAGCCTGTACAATGAGTTTCGAAGTTCTATATATAGCAAAGGGTGGGGTGACCCTTAACATTCCCCTTTGTGACTCTTCAACTACCCTCATGACTCTTCAACTTACACATGACTGTTTACATTCTACTATTGACACATGGTCTTTCACTTTACAACATGTTTACAATACAATCTACACATGTACCCATGTGAGACAAAAAATGAGCTTGAGTAAGTCATACAAGACATCACTGAGACTCAGACAGCTGTGGGAAGACTAACTCATCAACATCCTCTTGGTGAGTGATGGTGAATAACCGATGCCAAGCTTGGTAGTCTGTTATGGTGTTTGCGTACTCTGTGGTGACATCCTTCTGAAAGCGAACTCTTGCATTTGTTGTATCTGGGTACACTGATTTGACACCTCTGTCCAACTCGTCAGATAGCATGTGTATCATGGTCATGAGTGCAGTTGGACCAACGACATATCGATGCATAGTGTCTGCGTTCATCTGCAAATCTGCGTTTGGTGGCTATGCTCATCAACTACTCAAAGTACATGTCCAGCTCTCGTCAGACTTGGTTCTTTTCTTTCACCTCGGTGAGTGTACCAATGGATAGGATCGCATGCGTGCGGACAATGACATCCATACCCATGAACACTCATGCATGTGAAGCCTATAAGCTGGCGATGAGCTATGGGAGTTCCTCGTAGTTTCGGATCTGAATCTAGATGCCAGAGCTCCAAGATCGAAGTGAAGAATGAGCTCTGAAGCATCGAATAAATAATTTTGATAAGATCGAGGGTTATGTCGCGCATGCCAATGTCTAGGGAAAAGCGACACTTGGCAGGAGGTTTCTAAAATGACCTTTACATGCAACTCTTGACTGCTAAAAATAGATCCCTAAAATCTAGGGATGTTTTTTCTTTTTCGAAAAATATTGCCCTTGCATGCAAGGCAAGATTGTGCAGTCCTGGAGGGAACCGGTCAACCTGTGAGAAAATGCAATGGACAGCAAGCCCCAAGATGACTTCTGCGCAGTTTCTGGGCTGAGTGGCTTTGGCTGCCCCTCAAGCTTTGCGCAATTTCTGGATTAAAGCCAAGGTTGTCATCCAAAATTGCGCAAAATCTAAGAGCAAGCCTAGTGATGGGCTGCTCTACGTAATTTTCAAGTGGAAGGTATCCTACATGCTCTGCGCAATTTTGGAGAGCAATTGGTTGCCTTGATGCTCTACGCAACTCTGGAGAGAAAAGTTGGTTGCCCTCCAGTATTGCGCAATTCTCCAAGTCAGCATAAGAACTGGTTGAAGACTAAGTCACAAGAGGTCAGCTTGCGAGTGAAAGCCAAACAAGTTAGCGAACACATGCTGATAAGCCAAAGAAACTCAATTGAAAGCATAAATACCTAGGCAGTGCAAGACACGCTGCTAAAGTTGGTTGGTAGAGAGGCTCCAAAACGAAGCTAAGGCAAAATTTTGGAGGATGGTTGTAGCTGCTACAACATGGAACAAGGGACCTTTAAGGTCACAACCAAGCCAGACACCAAATTGGTGTATATAGCGATTTGACTGTTAAGTCTACGAAGGCATACATATTCTACCTCTCTGGTTTTGAACCCGTGACCTTTTAGGAGGAAACATATGATCTTAACCATTAGGCTCAGTCAAGTTGTGCTTATCAAAAACCAAACAAGATTTGACAAGGCAATAATCTATGGAGTTATCAAAGAATCTAAGTAGATGATCTATCGAAAGAAGTATCGACAATGTTGGTATTCATGCCTCGTGTAGGCCATTTCAAAACGGAATCCCTGATCTCTAAGGTTTTGAGTATATCATTAATAGAAGAGAGATCCAATCAACCGCAGGCAATTAAAAGGATATCTGCATCCACTTTGGCAGCGCTAGGCAATTTCCAGATGTACTTTGGCAACTCTAGGTAATTTCCAAATGTTGAAATTGGGTGGTAGCCACATGATTGAAGCTCGTTCATATAATTAGCAAAAGATCTCTTAAAAAAGATACTACACAATATTTATGGTTAAAGCTAATTCATATCATCAGATTTATGTTACAAAAATTTCCATGGATCTTGATACTCTGTTTTCGTTCCATTGAGAAATCTCAATGCAAATAGAACAGACTATTCTTATCTCATTATGTTTATTTTGTCGTATTTTAAAATTATGCTTTTTTGCCCGGAAAGTTATGGAAATTTCGACCATATTTTGAAAAAATCCCACAGGGATTTATCCAAGTAAAAGCTGTCAATTTTTTATTTTATTTTAGGTGTCCTAGAAGTTTTTTATGGTGGTGAATCCATTTCCACCATCAAAAACATGATTCAAACACTGCATCTTCAAGATTTTTTGAATTTTTTTTTGCCCAAATTCTAGAGACTTTTGACCGTCTGGGAAATTCTTCCGCCTCCATAGACGACTCTGTTTATTTTTACCCTCAATTACTTAGACATTCGCACATGCCATTTATCATTTTCGAGATTATATACGATTATGGTTTACACTTTGGTTTGAATATAAAGTACATTAGCAAGCCAATATCAATCCACCTATGCTCACTGGATGGAGGGAGAGAATTATGAACTATATCCTTCTCTCATGTTTATTGGGAGCCAAATGTCCTGGCAGACTCGAAGGGACTTTCAGCTATACCTAGGTGTTTGCACTTCTAGTTCTTCTAGAATGGACACTGGAGGTAGGAGGAATCCATTCTTCTTGTAGACAAGTTATGTTTGTTGTTATTTCAATTTATTTTTGTATGCTTTTGATTATGTTAAGACATTATAGTATTACAAGCATAGTATAAGATGAAGTTAACAATATTTTTGAAGTGATCAGATCCTCATTATGGAAAGGAACTATTTACAAAATATAGTATACTTGTTTTGAATAGCTAATTAGATCTGTAGATATATATGACTGATGATAGAAAATATGGACTATTACCAATTATGTACTTTTTTTTTCTTTTCTTATGAAATAAAAAGTACATTACTGAGATTAAATGGTTTGAATATAAACTACATTACTACGATTGAAGTGGGAAAATATTATTAAAAAGTTTAAGTTGCTTAAAATATTAATTTTAAGTATTAAGTAAATTAAGTGTATTTTTTTAATTCTTTTATGACAATGGTGATTAAATGTTTATTAAAACTAAAATTGGTTTATCAAATCTGAAGAGGATAAGAAAAAATCATTTGAAATTTCCTATAATTTTATACCAATGCCCCAAAAAATTATTCAAAGATCATAATTATGGTGAGTTAAAAGGTTAGGAATATTGGTAGTGTGACAAAGCATAAAAAAAATGTGATTTAATTTAACTATATTTTGGGCACATTCACCAGGTGTAGAATAGACAATGATGAGGTGTACTATTAAGTTACTCTTTGATGTTAAGGCCATATGTTTGAACTTCGTGGGCAAAAATTTAGTCATGTTAAGTACTGATGTGGCCTACGCCAGGTGCGATCCCTGGGTGATTTTGGCAGCTTAGATGTCATTGGGTCGTTTTTTCTCAAGCCATGGGTTAAGCATGTAGTCATCTCTGGAGGACATAAGCTAAGCATGTCGTCATCTCTGGAGGACATAAACAACTTGACAAATAAGAAAAATAAAAATGTATGGTTTGGACACTTTTAAGAGAGAGTTCTTTTCATTTTCAAGTCTCTTTTTGATCCCATGGTGTTATAGGAATTGACCACCAATTTCATTATGCCACTCATAAAAATTAATTCTTATATTAGCAATGCTTATTTTTTTCTTTACAATAGCAAAAATTAAAAAAACAATTTTGATTTTTTAAATTAGGTTTAATCACCTCTTTATAATATATTAATTTTCTTATATTAAAATTTCTCAATAATTCTAATCTAATAATATTTTGAATATTATTCTTATTTCCCTAAAAAATCTCTTCTTATATATTTAGTTTTTAATAGTATTTTTTTAATATTTAATAGATTGAATCTAGAGGAGGCTGCTCAAATGGGTAATAAAAACTATGAAAGCCAATGTTAGATCCCCCATGGTCAAGGAAACAGAGTTGCTCATATATATATATTAAAATAAATTTGTATAAAATTAAAAAAACAATGATATTTTGTATTGAGGTGGTAGAGATGTTGTGTTGTAATGTCATGTAAATACTTAAAATAAAATAAAAATAAACATATCCCTATGTTAAAATAAAAATTCTAAGTTATTATCTTTTTTTTTTATTAATTTTTGTTGAATAGTTAAGGTAAACATAAAAATTCTAAGTTATATTTATATTTTTATTAATTTTTGTTGAGTAGTTAAGGTCAAATTGACTTGGTGAGGGATGAATGAAAGCTTCAAATCTCTTCGCATTTCAAGAGATTTAATCCCGTTCGACCCTTGGTATATCCACAATTACGATAGATCTAGACGAGTTAAAATTAAATATTATTTTTAA
>APFE030138543.1:0-37222 GCA_000404065.3 Pinus taeda | reverse complement strand
TTTTTTTTTTTTTCTTGGCAACAACTAAATTCTATTAACTGAAATTCAAAATATTTTTACATGGAATTGAGGCTACCGGGGACAGAGCCCGAGAGCCATCAACGTTGCAGCACTGCTCCATAACTGTAAGAAACTGGGGAAAACATTGGCATACAGCCAACAAGATTGGCATTACATTCAGACATAGGCTGATAGAAAGAGAGAGAACCAGAGAAGCAAAGCTGAGAGCAGATATCCTGGACGAGGTCGGACGCTTCGTCAGAGGGAAGCCAAAACCTGAGATTGACGCTGTCGAGCCGGACCGTGAGCAAAAAGTCTGGAGTTAGCCGTCTAAGCACCAACCAAGGAACAAAAAAAGGCATGCCGTCACACATGTCAATCATCTGTCGCTTCCTCCCCCTGAGTCTTCTCAACATCCTGACACGCACCGCCCGAACTGCTATGCCCCTTGCCATCCGTCGCTTTGTCGAGATTGGTAGTGCCTGTGTCTCTTTCCGCCTCAATTGGGCCACTATCATCCAGAGGAGGGATACTTAAGGGCTGAATATCCTGCTGGCCAGGCTCAACCTCCTGCTTAATTTCCTGTATTTCCTCGTCCATGGAGCGCTCACTGCTGTGAGATGGGTTGGGCACAATGCAAGACAGAGGTGTGACTTGGTTTTCTTCCTCTGACATAAGAATGGTAATGTGAGCGGAAATCAAAGGCCGGTTCAAATTACTCTAAAACTTAAAATGCGTCGTTTGGAAGGCGTTGTTAGGAACAAGCTTGCGAATAGGACTCGGGGGGGGCAGCTCCTCAGGAGAGGAGGAGAGGTTAATGGGCGATTGCGCTGGGTCTGCCAATTGGCTGACAAAAGGCCGCTTGCCACTGCCTTGGCAGTCCCCAGAGCGGTTCCTCTTGCCATGGTGCTTCATTTTACCCAACACGGGAAAAGACACAGTAAAATCAAAGAAACTAGGACTAGAAACAGAGGATTGACCCAATTGAACCAGAGGCCAATAAGCACAGATAGTTAAGACACGAGACGGAGAGAATTCACAGTCAATATAAAAATCAAAGGTCTCAGGTAGCTTACCCCAAGTCACCGAGCTAATCCCCCTGTGGAGAGCACTGGTGCACTCGAAATGCTGCCAGAACGAACCCGAGCGAGCCTGAAACTTGCCTTTGAGGACAGGTTCTTGCTTATCATCAAACCATAACTGTAACCAGAACCGAGACCCAGAGATCTGAACGCCGGAGGTGGAATGAGCATAGGAAATCGCCATGTTTATAACCCTTAACAGACAGCTTTGGAGCGCGTCCTTCATTAATGCAGCCGACCTGCACTGTCATGCGTTCATTAAAACATTCCTTCTGCGAGAGATAGGGACCTGGGACGCCACGCTGCTCTGCAGGTGGCAGTACCTGGGTTCATTAATTTGCATGGTGGACAATCAATGTCCGAGCGTCACCCGCATCCGGGAGTGACAATTTTGCAATTATTAATTAGTTTAAGAGTTATTATACCTTTAATTCTAATTGATTAATTAATTAATAATTCTCATAATAATAAAATTCATAATTAATGATGATAATTAATTAATTTTATTAGATTTAATTAATTAATTAGTTACTAGATATTATAATAAGATACTAATTACTATTGAATTATATACAACAAACTTAACTTTGTAAGAGTATAATCACAAGCAACTAGATACTTCTGCAACCTACTACGTGCACTCACGGGCTGTCGTTCGCCGCGTTAGGGCTGCACCTCCTCTACCATGGATGAGCTGGGCTCATCCCAGGCTCCCTCCATCTTCCTACCGTCCTCCCCTACTGCTGAAGATGCCACGTTCAAGTCCCTTTTGGCTTTGATGCCAGCCAAGAAAAAATCGAATGCTTAGAAGTTTGTAAAAAAATTGGAAAATATACCAGAGGTCTCCCTTCCTCCGGAGGGGCCGATCAAGGTAGCTTTGTCACTGGTGGAGAGGGCCCTGGTAGGACAGTTCACTGGCCTTTGGCCTTCTCCTAAAGCCACAAAAACCTGGATCTACAGGGACTGGAGGTCGTTAATCAAGCAAAGTGTCACCTCGTATTTTCTAGGGCGAGGTTATTTTTTGTTCAAGTTTATTTCAAAAGAAGACAAGGATTTAATCTTCAGGAATGGGCCCTATTTTATGGGCCCTCAAGGTCTCTATTTGAATAGATGGACTCCCGACTTTGATCCAGCTGAAGATGTTCTGTCGACAGTTCCAGTGTGGGTAAGACTTTCAAATCTTCCTGTACATTGTTGGAACTGGGATTCCCTCCAACATATAAGCAACGCGCTGAGAAAATTCATAGATCGCGCAAGTACTAAGGATCAATATGACTGTGCTAGGATCTGTGTCGAAGTGGATCTAGAAGTAGGGTTGTCGGAGGCTATAAAGATAAATGTAGGGAGCTGGACTCATGTGCAAAAACTTGACTAAGAGCAGCTTCCTTTCAAGTGTCGTAAGTGTTAGGAATATAAGCACTTTACCAAGAACTATACCAAAAATGAAGAGGCGGTGCAAGGTAAGGAAGAAGGATGGAAGCAGATCAAAAGATCAAGGGCTAACCCCAAACCCTCAAACCCTTCTGGAGCTACAAAGGGAAGAGGGTAATAACCTTCTTCTAGTAGCCAAGGACAACATCCAAAGACACAAGAGAATGTGTTCGCCCCCCTTTCCTCGGCCTCAATTGAAGTGCAAGAAACAGAACCACAGCAAAAGGAGGCAAATGAGAAAGAGATCCTAGAAAACTCCAGGCAAGGCAAGAGTGTAGCAGTAAGCCCTAAGGGAAAGGCTACAGAAATGGAAGAGGAAGAACAAGATTCGGAAGAATCTGAGGAGGAAGGAGAAATAGGTGAATCCCAAACATTGTCCCCCAGATCAACAAGAGGAAGGAAGTCTGACCCGGGAAAAAGAGAGTGAGAAACATATAAAGACAAGCTCCAAGGTAGTCAACCAACGTTGGAGAAGCTTCTAGCAAAAACACCATAGATTACAAGAAGTCAGGGACACGGCCCCAAAGGGGCCACCCAATCTCAGAAAGGTAAATAATGAATATTGTCTCCTAGAATTGTAGGGGGTTGGGAAGCAAGCAAAAAGAAGAAGCTATCCGAAGCTTGATTAGGATAAAAACCCCAGATATCCTACTAATCCAGGAGACTAAATTGGAGGAGAAGATCTTCCTCCAAGTAAGCAAGAACCTTTGGAGAAAAAGTGGAGGGCAAGCTGTCTCAGCCTGAGGAGCATCGGGAGGGATGGGAGCTCTTTGGAATGAAGCCAAGGTGGAATTGGTCAATGGAAAGCAAAATACTCACTGGCAGCTTATGCTATTCATAAGTCGAGAAACAAGTGGGACTTTTAGCCTTTTTAATGTTTATGTGCCGGTAAATGCAAGGGAAAAGAAGCAATGTTGGGATTCAATCAAACTCATGGCTAAGGAAGAAACTCAGGGAAATATTATCATCGCAGGGGATCTGAATATAACTTTAAGCTCTTCTGAGAAGAGAGGTGGCAACATAGTAAGGGATCCAGCAAGGGAATGGGTGGAGGACATCATGCAAGATTGGGATCTGCTCGACATCAAGCCCTTGAAAGGTAAGTATACTTGGTCAAATAAAAGAATGGGTCCTAGCCATATTGCTGCACGATTAGATAGATTCCTTGTTCAAAGTTTCTATCTTCTCCTTGGTTTAGAAGCTAGGATGCTCATTCTGCCATGCAGCATTTCAGATCATAAACCCATAAGGTTGGAGCTCTCAGCACACATAAATTTTGGGCCCATACCTTTTCGATTCAATCCTTTATGGATTAAGCACTCAGACTTTATGGATAAGGTTAAAGAAAGCTGGAATCGGCCTGTCACAGGGTCTCCTTTCTTTGTACCGGAGGAAAAATTAAGAAGAGTAAAGGTTGTTCTGAAGAGCTGGGCTAAAACTCTTCCTAATCCGGCTAATGAAAGGAAGATGGCCCATGCCTCCCTCGAGAAGCACCAACTGTCGATGGAAGAGGAGGACCTCTCGGAGGATTCTATAGCCAAATAAGGAAACCTGCAGCAAAAATTCCACAAAGCTTGCTTGCAAGAGGAAGAATATTGGAGACAGAAATCCCATAGTCTATGGTTGAAAGTGGGAGACAAGAATACCTCCTTCTTCCACAAGCAGGCCCAAGCTAGAAGGTCCTTTAACACAATATCTAAAATAAAGGAAGATCTCGTTACCCACAAAGATTTCACAAGTATCAAAGGGGTTGCCTTCTCCCATTTTGAGAAACTCTACAGTGGAGTCGAGGTTATGAGCCAGGACACAAGGTTCTTGGATGTTATCCCCTCCAAGATCTCTTTAAGTATGAATCGTCAGCTGGAAGCTAAAGTTACCAGAAAAGAAATAAGGGTTGCGCTCTATGAAATGGAGTCGGACAAAGCTCCGTGTCTGGAGGAAAAATTAAGAAGAGTAAATGTTGTTCTGAAGAGCTGGGCTAAAACTCTTCCTAATCCAGCTAATGAAAGGAAGATGACCCATGCCTCCCTCGAGAAGCACCAACTGTCGATGGAAGAGGAGGACCTCTCGGAGGATTCTATAGCCAAAGAAGGAAACCTGCAGCAAAACTTCCACAAAGCTTGCTTGCAAGAGGAAGAATATTGGAGACAAAAATCGCATAGTCTATGGTTGAAAGCGGGAGACAAGAATACCTCCTTCTTCCACAAGCAGGCCCAAGCTAGAAGGTCCTTTAACACAATATCTGAAATAAAGGAAGATCTCGTTACCCACAAGGATTCACAAGTATCAAAGGGGCTTCCTTCTCCCATTTTGAGAAACTCTACAGTGGAGTCGAGGTTATGAGTCAGGACACAAGGTTCTTGGATGTTATCCCCTCCAAGATCTCTTTAAGTATGAATCGTCAGCTGGAAGCTAAAGTTACCAGAAAAGAAATAAGGGTTGCGCTCTATGAAATGGAGCCGGACAAAGCTCCGGGTCTGGATGGCTTCACAGCCAGATTCATCCAAGTCTGTTGGCAAATAATGAAGAAGGACTTGCATAGAATGGTTTTAAAATCCCAAAACTGCGAGAAAATTGGAGGTAGCACGAATTCTTCCTTTCTTGCCCTCATCCCAAAGGAGAAGGGAGCTAGCACTTTTAACAGGTTTCGTCTGATTTCGCTATGCAACATTGGTTACAAGCTCATAACAAAGGTGATTGCCAATAGATTGAAGTTCCTCTTGCCCTCCATTATACCTGAAAATCAAGGGGGGTTCGTTCAGGGTAGACAAATCGTGGACAACATAATCCTCGTGCAACAGGCTATTCATTCTAGTTTGTAGCGGAAAGAAAATGGTATGGTGGTCAAGCTGGACCTAGCTAATGCGTTTGATCGAGTTCATCACAATTTCCTCCTTGATGTGATGCACAAGTTTGGGTTTGGTCAGGAGTTTATTAGATGGGTCCGGGCTTGCATCTCTGAGCCCTAGATTGCCCCTCTAGTGAATGGAAGAGCAACGAAGTTCTTTAAAGCCTCTAGAGGGATGTGCCAGGGTTGCCCTCTTTCTCCTCTTCTTTTTGTTTTGCAAGCTTCAGTTTTGAGCTTTTATTTAGAAAAGTGTAAGGTGGCTCAAGAGATTATGGGTCTTAGGATTGCTAGAGGTGTCAAGGATATTAATCATGCATTGTTTGCTGATGATTCTCTTTTGCTGGGTGCTGCCTCCTTATACTCTGCCTCCAGATTCAGGAAAGTGTTGGACGACTCCTGTGGTACTTCGGTTGGTAAACTAAATAAAGGGAAATGCCATTTCTATGGCTGGAATATCTCCAAAAACGATCTCTCCTCAATATCCAGATGTTTGGGCTTCGCTGGCTCTACTAGTTGGAATTCTTTCATCTATTTGGGCCTTCCTATCTTCCAAAGGAGTCACTCTAGCAAAGATTGGCTCCCAATGGTTGAGAAATTCAAGAATAAAATTCAGTCTTGGGGTTTCTCGTGGCTGAATCTTGCTGGGAAGACAGTGCTTATTAAGTCTGTTTTGACCAGCCTGCCTATCTTCCAATTCTTGGCCATGTTGGCTCCCACCAACATTCTCAAGAATATGGAGGAGTGGATTCGAAGGTTTTTTGGGAAGGGCGACAAGCAAAATGACAGGAAGATCCCCCTAGTTAGTTGGGACAAAGTTTCTAAGCCTCTGCTAGAAGGAGGTCTAAACTTCAAGGACCTGAGGACACAAAATATCGTTATGGGGGCTAAGATTCTGTAGAGACAAATAGCTCTGAAACTGGGCTGGGCTCAAAAGGCGCTATGGAAGAAATATTTCAGGGGTCAGAGGTTACAAAGCTTGGATGATCTCACCCCCACCATTAAAGGTTTTCAAATTCACAAGCTTTGCATGCAGGCCTTACCTCTAATACAAAAGCATTCCTTTTGGATCCTGGGTAATGGCAAGCTCATCAATATCTAGAACGGCAAAATTATGAATGAAGAACCATTAGGTGGTGTCTAAGAGCTCGTTGAGTTTCGAAGCTGGACGTTGAACAATGACATCAAAACTTTGTGGGATATTTCTAGTTGGAAGGACAATGCGTGGGCAGGCTGGAAGAAACCTCAAATGCCGATTGCTTTAGATCAGGCGTGGTCATTCCTGTTGACTAAGCTAAAAGGAATGAGCCCGATTAATATCAGAAAACAAGATAAGAGAGGCTAGGGCTCTCAAACTGGTTCTTACACAGTTGCGCAAGGCTATGCACAGCTCAAAAAAATTCCCCATGTTCCTTGCTGCCCTGCGAATTGGAGAGGTCTTTGGAGGCAGAAGTGTGTGCCAAAAATCGATTTCTTCAACTGGCTATTGTGTCACAATAGTATTCTAACAGATGACAGGCTTAAGAAGAAAGGCTTCCTGGGCCCTTCCAGATGCGCCCTTTGCCTGGAAAACGAGGAAAATGCCTCTCATTTATTGATAGAATGCAGGTTCGCCAAAAGTATTTGGGTAGAAGCGATCTCCCCATGGGGATCCACTGTTACTCTGCCCAACACTATTACTGGCTTCTTTGCTGATTGGGTTCACCTCTATCCCGGGAAGTTTCCCAAGAACAATTGGTTCAAGGCAGCCTGGCTGACCTATCCGAAATTCATTTTCTGGCACATTTGGATTGAGCGCAATCACAAAAATTTTCAAGAGAAAGCACAAAAGGGTAAGCTTGTTTTGTCAAAAGCCAACGGCGTACTCAAGGAATCTCTCGGTGAGAATTTTGAGAAGCTGGAGCATAAAAATCTAAGTCCTTAAGAACTGGCATGGGGGAGCAAGCTTGGTCTCCAGTATTCTGATGATGAGAGATAGTACAACATTAGGAAAGACTGGCAAATCAGGCTTGTTGAGGGCGAATTCCACATGTGGCTCCAAAAGCGTGCTAGCTCCTCCTTGTTTTTTGATGGGGCTGCCAAAGGCAATTCGGGTATTGCTGGCGCTGGAGGTGTCATTAGGAATGCAGATGGCAGCATAGAGAACATTTATGCCTAGGGTTTGGGTCATAGTACCAACATGTAAGCAGAGGCCATGGCCCTGTTGCAAGGCCTAAAGCATTTACAGGATCTTGGTATCGAGAAAGCCATTATTCTTGGTGACTCCCAATCCTTGATTTGAATTCTCGTGGATAACACGTCCCCTCGTGACTTTCGGCTAGCAAGAGTGGTTACCAGAATAAGAAAGCTAGTTGGCTCCTTTCTTCAGGTGAACTTTTTCCATGTTCTTCGGCAAAATAATAAGGAAGTGGATGCGGAAGCTAACAAAGTTGTCCTCCTTCCTGTTGGCATTCGGATAAGAGACGGGGTTGAAGATGGGGATCGGGGTTGAAGATTGGGATCCAATCCCTTAATTCTGTTTCTCATGTTCTACTGTCTTTTACTTCAGCAGTTTGTTTGTATCCACAAGCCTGGGGAAATTCGGGAAATCGACTCGTCTGACGAAGTTAAGAAGATCTAGAACATTAGGGTTACGGTATTAGTTTATCTATCTGTTGAGGACAACCGGTTCTTAGGCTATCTGAATGTAACCAGCCAACAAGATTTGAATTTCTTTTATTACAAAGTATAATCGTTTTCGTTTAAAAAAAGAAAAAAAAACTATTGTAAATGCTTAATAATTAATCTTTATCCTTAATTATTTTATTTCAATATAGGATAAATTAAGATTGTTTATTATATCCAGTGTTGTTTTTCTTTGCGACGTACATTTCATATTAAATTCTCCCTAGCCTTGTATTTGGTGACCCATGCAAACATCTACACCTCGGTTGGGGTGTGATCATATTCTCATTTACTGTTGGGAGGGACTTGTACCTGCATAAGGGTGTCCATTTTTGGAACGACAACGCTCCTTAATTCGGTTCTACTAATTTGGATTCTACATTCTCCTGTCAAATACACTTTTTCGGGGTTTCCATGAGCTCTGCAATATTTTTCCCTGCTCTCCTGGTATTTTTTCCCACCCTTTTACATTGTCCATCCTCGTCCAGATATCTACCTTTCCCATGACGTCTTGACATTTCCTTTTATATTTTTCCCTTCTCTCATGGCACACCTGGCAGAATTTGTTGCCTCTTTGGACGTTGATGTGTTGACACAAGAGGCATTCCTACATGCAACAGCTGTTGCAGAAGGATCGCACCTCCCCCAGTTCTCTTCGCATCCTCCCCGAGCGACCATTGGCTTCTCGAACAACTCCCCGCCTTGTGCATGTAACACAAGTGGCATTTCGATTACTCTCGGTCATACTGATCATTCTTCTCCGCAGGATGTTTCTCATCTTGGTGGACATTCGCATGGAAAACACATCAAACCCTCCTCGAACACTAAGTTGCTCAACGTTGGATATGATGTAATGTGGGATCGTGTTCCCAGTTTGTAGAAGCGAGCTTTAGTGGGTAGATGGTATTTCAGAGACATCAAGGAGTGTGATATGCAACTGTGGGTTAACAGTCCCTGGTCCTCCATACTTGGATATCCGCCAAAATTTAGCAAACTAATGAATGGTTGGTACAACTTTCACAACCCGCACCAGGAAGACCTAGAGCGCATTAGAATCATCCCATGGGTTCGTGCATGCAGCTTCCTTCACCTATGCTGCTGGTATGTGGGCTTCAATGCAATTGTGATACCCCTAGAAATAATTTCGTGTGGGTCAAATTGTCGAGCCTCCCACTAGAATTCTGGACACATAGGATTCTCATGGAGATTGGAAACTCTATTGGATGTTTTGTATATGTCGACCCAAAATGTATGGGTGCCAGTGATAAGCGGGTGGCATGGATCCTTGTTGAAATGGGTTTCTCCGACCAATTGCCTAGAGAAATTGACTTGGCATGGAATGATATTATTCACCACCAGGGATTGGACTATTGGTGTATTCCTTTCAGATTCCTATTATGCAATCAAACGGGACATCTATTGGAACATTTCCCAAGAAGGTTTGTTCAAAAGGGACACCATAGACACAAAGGTAATGGGCGTTGGGACTACAACTTGAAGGATGCATATGGGAACTTGAAACACACAGGCACTGATCACATCTCTGATAAATCTCACGTTTGTAATGAATTTCTTTCCTCCCCCTCTTGTATTTCCCCTCGTCCTCTCACTCACTCTGTTCCCCCTCTTGGTAACCACTATCGGAGGCCTTCCTCCCCCCTCCCTCCCCAACCGCCTATCAAGGACCTCTACTATACCCCAAGGCCCTGAATCCTTTGGGTGACCCTTCGCATATCCCCTTGCAACCTCCTTCCCCTCATTGTGACTGTAGTTCGACCCCTCCCCCACTGATACATTCCTCCCCTCGATCCCCCTCTCGGTCATTGGATGGGGTTGACCTTTGCCCCCACAATTCAATGGATAGCGTTATCAAGTTCCTATTGGTAAACCCCTGTCTGGACCTAGCGTTTCTCACTGTCTAGAAGGGACCCCCACGTCCCCCTCCTCTCCCCATTAGTCTGAATTCTGCTTGAAATGTCACCATCTGGAAAAAGGGGAAGCGTGGACCTTGGATTACAAATATGCGGGCATAGGAAGGTTTGCGCGATATTCCCATCACCTCTATTTTCACTCGGGTTTTTAGAGCATTATCGCCCGATGCCACTCTTGTGTCATGAATTATCTCCCTCTGAACATGTGCGGCTTGGGGGACCACTCCAAACTTCTATCCCTCAAGCATCTCTTCCTCTCCACTCGCCCTTTTCTTATTTTGTTACAAAAGACCAACTTCAGCTGAGAAGGTCCTTAAATACTTCTACAACATCTTTCCTGCATGGCATATGGTTGTAGAAAATTCTTGTGGTCTTTCTGGCGATATGGCCATCCTTCGGTATCCTAGATGGGCTACTCTGACTGCTTACAATCTTTTTGGTGGAATTCCCCTATCGGGGTACATTCGGGGTTTTTCTACTAGTTTGCATTTCCTCAATGTATATGCTTTGTATAGTGATAAACTTACATTCTCGAAGCGCATGGATGATTGTGATATTCTCAAAATTGGGTCTCTTATTCTGGCAGGTGATTTCAATGTTGTACTATCTAGAGATGAATGTTGGGGTGTCATGTGTAGAGCAAACCCTCTCACTGGCCATCTCTGCCATTTATTTGAGACCAAGCATCTCTTGGACATTAGACCCTTATCGTTGTCCCCTACTTGGCACAACGGTCATGTGGGTGATGACTATATTGCTAAAAGATTAGACCGGTTCTTAGTAAAAGAAACCCTATTGGAAAGGGTGGGCTGTGTTAGAACATGGGTGGAAAAATCCTTTATCTCGGATCACATGTCATCGTTCTTCGATGGAGATTGGAGCAACCGCGTATGGGCATCCCCTTTAAATTCAATGGAATCTGGTTGGAGGATGAGGATTTTACTTCATTGGTTGAAAAATTTTGGAGGGCTTACCCTCGGGTGGATGGTAAATCCCCAATGTTGCATCTAGTTGGTTTACTACAAGCTTTGAAAAGTCATGTTAGGGTCTGGGAAAGGGAGAAGAAAAGAGCCATGTCCAGAGCATTGAAGATTATATTGGGCGAAATCAAGCATCACTAAAACTTGTTGGAGAGGGGCACCACATTTGGAAATATTTGGGAATCTCTCAAATCATTGGAAGCAAGAAAGCGACAGATCCTCTCCCAACAGGAGGCATCCTGGAGGCTCAAGAGCTGAGCCCTTGGTTGTGAGAAGGAGATAATAACACTAAATTTTCCATCGATATGCAAACCAAAGGAAAAATTAGAACACCATTTGGAAATCAAAACACTAGATGGTATCGTTGCCCACTCTACTTCGGAGATCCAAAGTAAAGCTATTCTCCATTTTCAATCCTTATTTCAGAGGCAGGCCTAGAAACTACATCGATGATCAGTTATGGGGTTCGTGTGAATATCCTCCTATGTTCAATGACGAATTAAGTATGGAAGTTTATAGACCAGTCACCCTTGAAGAAATCATACAGGTGTTGAAAACATTTGCAAAGGATAAGAGCCCGGGTTCGGATGGATGGACTGTGCAATTTTTCTTACATTTCTTCGATTTGGTTGGGAAGGACCTGGTTAACATGGTGGAGGAAACTTGGTCTTTAGGACGTGTCTCAGGAGCTATAAAATCTATTTTCATCACATTGATCCCTAAAGCTTCCGATTCGTCCACTTTCTTGGACTATCGGCCCATATTGCTTTGCAACATAATTTATGAACTCATCTCAAAAGTAATTGTCAAGCGCATCAAGGGAACTCTCTCCCGCCTTATCTCCATGGACCAGTCAGGTTTCCTCCACAATAGATTGATCCATCATGTTGTTGTCACCGCACAAGAAGTCATTCATTCAATACACACCAAGAAAATGTCGGCTATTGTAATGAAGTTGGACCTCTGGAAATCATATGATTGTGTGGATTGGTCCTTTCTCAGACTTATTCTTACAAAGATAGGTCTAACAACTGATATGATAGAATAGGTTATGGGTTGTGTTACATCGGCTCATTTTGTAGTTCTGATTAATGGCTACCCCTCCAAATTTTTCTCTGTTGGCAGGGGACTCCGACGGGGGTGTTCTCTTTCCCCATTGTTATTTATTTTGATGATGGATTGTCTTAGTCTAAAAATTAGGAAGGCAGTTTTGGAGGGTCGATTCAAAGGTATTAGACTAGCGACAAGCATCAAAATTTCCCATAATTTGTTTGTGGATGACTTTCTTGCTTTTGGTGTGGCCTCCTACCTACAATGGAGGCACTTACATGACATATTGCAACGATTTGGGGAAGCATTTGGTATGAAAGCTAATGAAGGTAAATATTTCATATTATATTTCGCTGGAGAACCAAGTGTAATTAAGGATATCAGCGATATGTATAGTTTCTAGACGTTGCCTTTAGGCAAAGGTCTCACATATCTGGGTTTTCGGATCAAACCCAATAAGTATAATGCCTTGGATTGGAAATGGCTATTAGACAAGTATAGGAGGTGGATTAATGGGTGGGCACACAGGTGCTTTTCTTTGGGTGGTAGATTTATCCTAGTACAAGTTTCTTTACAACAAATGGCAGTATATTAGGCACACCTATACATCTTGCCTGCATCTGTCATCAACAAGGTCAAACAATCATGGCTCAATTTATCTAGTCTGGTAGGGAGGGTCGCCACAAATTCCATCTGTGCAAATCGGATAATGTTTCTACCCCTAATGAGCTGGGGGGTTGGGGTATTATTGATATCAACCTTTTTGGACGAACCCTCGTCCTCAAATTTGTGGCGGGCTTTTTTCACTATTAGTATTTGGAGACACATTGTTGCCACTAAGTATCTTCATAATAGGGGGATCAAGTATTGGATCAGACTGGGACATATTGGAAATTCTCAGGGTTCGTACATTTGGAGATGTCTTCAAAAGGTGGCCGACTATTTCTTGCAATGACTCTGTTGAGCATTCGACAGAGGAAACCATATCATGATAGGCATGGACAACATAAAAGGGATGGAGGTTGCTCATGCCTGGTCGGAAAACTTGATTTTTCGCCTCTAGCAACGAGGCTTCTTTATTCTAAAGCAGGTTTTTGATGGTTGGAATGGGCAAGTGCCAGTCTGGAAAAGTGCGGAATCGATGGGTTTGTCAAACAAGCATGCGATTGAATGGGAGGAATTTTTTTTTCGTTTGAGACATGTTGGCCTCAATAGATCTAATGAGGGGGACTCTCTTACTTGGACGGGGAAGCTTCATGCAAATATGGTTGAAGGTTGCGGATACCTACAAGTACCTATTTCATTTACAACACTCTATTCTCCATTTGTGCTTGTTTTTACTTGTTTGGAAAATTGATATTCCCACCAAGATCATTCTCTTTAATTGGTTTGTCTGGAAAAATAAAAATCTTACCTGGGAGACTCTTTGTAAACGGGGCTGGATGGGATCGGGATGTCCCCTGTGCAGGAATTCCATTAAGAAAAATGGTCATCTTTTTTTAGAGTGTCAGTTCATTGCCTGTGTATGGTTTGGTATATGCTCTGCTCTAAATATAACCTTCAAAAATTTTGATAGTTTGGACGATTGCTTTTTGTGGTGGATGCATCGGGGTAAAAAGAATAAGGCCATTCCTTTCCTCACCACTTGGGAAATTTGGTATGCTAGGAATAGACTTATTTTTGAAGGCACCCCGACGATCCCTTCCGTTATCATTCACAAAGTATGAATCAGACTTCAAGATGACAGGATATTTTGATGGTACTACTCAGAATTTTGTTTATGGTTGTGGTGCTTGGCTGAGAGTAGATCACTTTTGCCATTAAAGACTCCACTGGAATGGGGGACAAGGTACTAATATGAGGGTGGAAACTCTAGACCTGTGGGGATTGTTGTGGATTGCCAAACAACTTTGTATAGATATATTATTTGTGTACAGGGACTCACAAGTCCTCATCAATGGTATCACGACAAACCCAGATTTCTCTCCCCCGCATCTCAATAGGTGGATTACACAGATCAAGCATCTCATGGGTACATTCAAAGAGGTTACTTTTCACCATATATACCGTGAGAAGAACTAGATTGCAGATTCGTTGTCAAAACAAGGGATAGTAGATTCATATGGTAACTTCCATTACACATACATGGAAGGTGGGACAAAGTTGGCTTAGGCATATTTCCCTTTACCTTAGTCTTTTTCTTGTTTGTGTCATTACCTTATGACATATATGTTTTTTGCCAGCTTCTAGAAGCCACAGTTTACAACTTTTGTATGACTATATGGGGATTTCTATTGATTTCTGGTAGCATCGGATGTGCTCTACACCTCAAAGGAAGGCTAGGAGACATGTATTCCACAATAGCTTGAAATCGTTTTGGGAAATTCCACTCGGAGACAGTTTTATTAAAATAATTAATTATTTGTAATGGGTGCCTAAGTCTAAACTTGGGAAATTAAAATAATTGAAGGGTATTAATCAAAGTGAGGGTGAGACTTCTAGAAGAAGACGGAGATCGAGTCCAAATGATCTGATTCATTGATTAGAATTTAATCTGGGTTGTTGATTACTCAAATGGAGGATTATAAGAAGGACTTTGATGGGCATTTGGAAAATACATCAGGGAGAGATCAAGAGATCGAATTTCTCAGAGAACACAGTGCAGTAGTTGCTAGAGAATCAATTGAGGAGATTTCTTGCACTGAGGGGCAGGGATAGTTTCTAGGGGAAGTTTTTTCTGGACTGGATAGTATAACGCAGAGAGGGCAGGAAGACGTCTAGAGAGGTTGACGCAGGACCACGCAGAGCTATGTTGTGGCAGCGCGAAGCTTCAGAGGAAGATCGAAATTTTGTTGAGGAATAGTCAAGATCTTGTTTTAGAGTCGAGGTGTGAGACCGGGAGGCCTAAGCGTTGAAGTCTCTAGCCAGCAGAGGATTAGAAGGAGGTGCAGCGCAGTCCCAGCTGTAGTGACACAGTCACTGCTTAGCTTGACGCAGTACTACACAGAGGCTCACCTCCAATGTAGATCAGTGTCGGTTCTTCTAGCGACAGGGTGAGATCATGTCACTACTCTTTCTATCTAGTTTCTCTCTGTATTGGATAGATGGTTTGGCATCCAACAAATTGTATTAAAAAAATTAGTGCTTAATAATACAAACCCTCAACTGCTGCAATGGTTTTCTCGCATTGGGTTTTTCCGGGTACATTTTTCCAAAAATTAAGGTGTCATATGTTGTGTATTTCTTTCTTGCTCAATTTCTTGTTTCCGCATTTAATTTAAATGGTGAAGGTTGTAGTGTATTAGTTTCAGTATTTGTTGTAGGATGCAGTAAATAATATGTTTAGTGATTAACAAATACAAGGAACTTAATCAGTTGTTGCAATAGAAATTTGTGTCTTCCAAATTTTCACATGGTATTAGAGCCAAGTTAAGCAAGAGAGCAGACCCGGAAGAGCCCAACACTGAAGAGAAAGAAGAAAGTCGAAGTGCTGCGTAGGCAACAAATCGAATCCCCAGAGGGATTACGCAGTCCACACCAGGACAGCAAAATTTTCATGGGAAAATCTCTCTCTAAGTGAGTCGATAGAGAGAAATATTTCCAGATAGAAGTTTGCCAGTGTTAGAGGGAGCAGCAAAGAGCAGATTTCTGGTGAGACGTAATTTTCTACAGCAGTTGCTAGGGCAGAAAAACGTCAGAAGGAAGAAGAGAGACACGTTGAGGAAATTCTTCGTCAGGGGACGTCCATCCAAGAAGTATGAATTCCCATTTGTTGAGCAGCAGCACGGAGCAACAGATCTACTAACTCCAGCAGGGAGTGCGTAGGCTAGCCCAGTAGCATCGCAAAGGAGAGAGAAGGCAGTTTGGCATTTCATTGGCAGGGATGGCAATTAATGGGTTGTGAGATCAGGATTGGTTAGAGGGTGCATCCAACTATGTGATATGGAAGACAAGGATCTCATGTCTTTTGGATGAACACGATCTCAAAACCTATGTCGACAGTGTGGTAGTTATAGCTATGGATCCAGATCCACTCAAAAAGTACAAGGCTGAAATGGTGAAAGCCAAACGATTGATCCTCGACAGAGTGAGAAATCACATAGTGTGTCACATTGCCGGCAAGGATACTGCACAAATGTGGGAAGCATTGGCTACACTATACGAAGGATCTTCCGAGCAACGGAAGATGTACTTGGCATAGAATATGAGATCCACGCAGATGCAAAAGGGGGAATGCATTGATCCGTTCCTAACGAAGCTTCAGGGAATTGGAGACTCATTGGTAGTTTTGGGGTCAACACATCAACCTACTGGTATGGTGAGGCTGGCCCTGAATTCTGTTTAAGAAGAATGGCAAGTATTTGTCCAAAGCATCTTGGTTACTACACTACACAGTGCCCTCTCAAGAAGAAAAAGGAAAAAGACGAGAAGCATGCTCTGAAGGTTGCATCCTCAAAGATCGAGGAGGAGGAGTTTACCATGGTTGCCCAAATACCTCTAGGGGAGAGGTGGGGTGATCTAGAACTGTAGTTCAAAAGTACTACAGATAGGAAAGATCCTTAAGGAGTCCACCTCTCGAATCTACACCTTGCTACAAGAGCCCAAATCAGAAATAGCAGGATGGACTAGTGTCAATTGGTGTAGAGGAGTGGCAAAGTGACAATTGTAGTGGCTAGGAGCACCACATACTGAGTAGCACAGAGTAGAGTTGCCAGCAGTATAGTTGGCACAGCGTAGAGTCAGTAGCAACGCAGAGGCTTCAGAGGGTAAGCGTAGAGACTAATAGTAGTTAGAACTCTAACGACAAATGCATCATGTTAAACAGATGTTTAGTCATTTTGGATGCTTTTCCATTGTTGATGCAGTAGCAGCAACAATTGGAGAAGGTTGCAGTGCAGATACAATGTTAGTAGTGCCAGTACTAGCAGCAACACAAATGCAGAACTTATGAGGGTTGCAGTACAGATGTAGTGTTGGCAGTGGCAGGGTCAGCAACAGTACAGTTGCAACATTTGCATAGTAGTTGATGGGGAGTGATGTCAGACATCTGCAGTGCAGAGGGAGATGTTTCAGAGTCAAAGTGATGCTTCAGCAGGTTGCATTACTAGAGCACATTCCTTGCTAAGAGGGAGTGTTGATTTCTGGTAGCATCAGATGTGCTCTTAGCCTCAAAATTTGCAGGGAGGCTAGGACACATGTATTTCCCGATACCCAGAAATCGTTTTGGGAAATTCCACCTAGAGACAATGTTTTTAAAATAATTAATTATTTTTAATAGACGCCTAAGTCTAAACTTAAGAAATTAAAATAATTAAAGGGTATTAATCAATCTGAGGGTGAAACTTCTAGAAGAAGACAGAGATCGAGTCCAAATGGTCTGAGCTGTTGATTAGAATCTAATATGGGTTGTTGATTACTCAGCGGCATGATTATAAGGACTTCGATGGGCATTTGGAAAATACATCAAGGAGAGATCAAGAGTTTGAATTTCTCAGAGAGGGCAACGCAGCAATTGCTAGAGAATCAATTGAGGAGATTTCTTGCAGTGAGGGGTAGGGATAGTTTCCAGGGGAAATTTTCCTGGACCAGAGATTACAAGGTAGAGAGGGAAGAAAGACGTCTAGAGAGGCTGACGTAGGGCCATGCAGAGCTACACTGTGGCAGTGCAGAGGTTCAGAGGAAGATCGAAATTGTACTGAGGAATAGTCAGGATGTAGTGCCGGAGCTCAGATGTGAGACCGGGAGGCCTAAGAGCTGAAGTTTCTAGCCAGCAGAGGATCAAAAGGAGGTGCAGTGCAGTCCCAACTGCAATGACACAGTGATTGCGTAGGCTTGATGCAGTACTACGCAGAGGCTCACCTCTAGCGCAAATCAATGTCAGTGCTTCTAGTGACAGGTGGCGATCATCTCACTACTCTTTCTATCTAGTTGGGCATCCAACAAATTGTATTAAGAAAACTACTACTTAATAATACAAACTCTTCATTGTTGCACCAGTTTTCCCGCATTGGGTTTTTCTAGGGACATTTATCCAAAAATAACGGTGTCAAATGTTGTGTATTTCTTTCTTGCTCAGTTTCTTGTTTCTGCATTTAATTTAATTGGTGAAGGTTGCAGCGTAGTAGTTTCGGTATTTGTTGTAGGATGCGGTAAATAATTTGTTCAATGATTAACAAATAGAGGAAACTTAATCAGCTGATGCAGTAGAAATTTGGGTCTTCCTAATTTTCACAATTTCTCATCTGAGTTATTTTCCAGTTACGTTAGAAATTATGTGCCACTTTTTGGCTGACTCTTTGCCTTGGACAAACACTCTAAATATGGAAGGATTTTTGGTCTCCTTTAGTCTATTTGACATAAACGTTTTAAATGTGTTATCTCAAATATACTCATGCTTTTACTATGAACATATGCACTAATACATTATATAAACCAACATATTTTCATCTCAAATTTCACCATATTTTCATCTGAAATTTCAAAAAAAAAAAGTGGCACGATCTCTATGAATTACATTATAGGCAATTATTAGAATAGAAAATCAATCAAATGTTTTGATTTAATGCAAATGTGTCAAGCCATGGAATGCAAATATTTGCATAAAGTAGCAATACGAGAAAAGAATTTTTAATTTATATATTCAATATACTTTTTTTTTCGCAAGACAATAAGTTAATCATTCGAAGATTCAAAAATCAAATCTGTCCTTCATACCCAGTATTGAGTTTATTAAATTATGACATAGCTGTACACATTAAATATAAACTATAAACTGGCTACATATTGTTAAAATTATGAAACAACTATATGAATCGTTGTTAAAAGCATGTGCAACGAACCTGAAATGTTAAAGATTTTCCTTATATTAAGATTAAAAAAAAGGATGCACATATATCTCACAAATTAATTTAACATATATATTTATTCAAATTTTACCAATAAAATTTATATGATTTAATTTTTTTTTAATTAGAAATATTTATATATTTCATATAACCATGTGTTTTTCCCTAAAACAAAGTCTATAGCTACTTTTCATTATTTCAAAAATAAGTATTCATTATGTCACATATATAGATCTGCATTACACACACCTTCACTTTACACACCCTCACTTTTCAAGAGGGTCGGTGTTGAGAGTCAAGTATGCATGTGTGTCCTACCATTAACTCTAATTCTATACGCACCTTCACCTAATCATGGTGGAGGGTGAAGGTGTGCATCTATATATATTCTTAATTTGAAATCAGTTATATAATTTTTTAGTTTTTTTCAACACTTTTTCTAATTCGAATTAGATGATTATATTATATGTCATACATCTCAATACCTTCATGGTGGAAAATACAGAGAAATCAGATTACGGGAGCAATTTTAGCTTAGGACCTAGTTTGGAGAATTGGGGTTAGAAAGCTTCTAGGCCCAATTTGAGGCATCAAATAACATTTTTTGGGGGGATGAAACTTTGCTGCTTGAGCGATGTGCCCATGGCACTATTGTACATTCAAAGACCTTTCCAACCGGGTAAGAATCCTGTTAATGGGAGCTCAAGCACAAAATTTACGTATCTTGGAAGTTGACCTACCGTGATTGACCACCATAATTTGAGAGGATGCTACTTCATCCCGCATTATTCATGAAAAATGAGCTAGCCACATGCACATTATAAATAAGACTCTAGAAGTGTTGAGTTGTAGCTTATGATTGAGGGTTGAATGGATGAAATCTAAACACTAGTTGGCTATCGAATTGTGTTATAACCAGCGCACTAGGAGAAATGTGTTCCATTCTATTCAAGTGCATTTTGTTCCATAGTAGCACAGAGTAACTGAGAGTGGATAGAGAGGGTTTGTGTTCTGTAGCAACCCATGGTCCACAAGTCTCACTACTTTGTATTTGCATCATTTCCATTCAAAGAAAGGGAGAGCATAGAAACCTCACCTTCAAACTGGGTTTCTCCTGAAAGAGTTTCATAAGTCATATCTAGTGTTCATTGTGATTGGCGTATGTTTGTTTTTCATTATTCTCTATTTTCCTCATTTTATTTATTGCATGCATAAGCAGAGAAAACAATAAATTAATAAATCCAAAAATCTAAGAAAAATTAACCCTTTAATATACTTTTATCATCAAATCCATTGTGATGAGTTGCCAGTGGAATATCCACAACAGTTTACGGATCATTTTTTAATGCAATATCAAAGACACGACCCAGTAAAACCCATCTTAAGGATAGATTTTCACTGATGATTTGGGGTCTTGAAACTTCTAGAACATGTTTTGAGCTTTAAACAATGATTTTTTTACAAAATTGTAAACAAAGTTCTTATCTTATTCCATTGTTTCATGGAAACGGGTCCCCAAGGGTGTTGGGAACACACCCCACATTTCACACACTCCCAAGATGGTTAGACGCCTAGGTAAAAGTTTTCCCACATCCCTCTTTTGGGTAAACTTGGTGAAACATAAGAAGAAATGTTCCCCCAATGTGGGAGACAAAGACAAAAGGTAGTCTTTTGGACACCCCCCTCCCCCAAAAATAAAGAAGTGCTTTTGGGCATCCCCCTAGAAAAAGGGGTGCTTTTGGGCATCCCCGTCAAAAAAGGGGGTGCTTCTAAGTGTCCCCCAAATTAACAAAAAAAAAAAATACTCTATCTCACTTTCACTTTTATTTAAGTAACTTTTATTCACTTTCACTCCTCACTCTTGTTCATTGTCCATTCTTGCTCATTGTCCATTGTTAATTTTCAATTTTAACTTTTGAGCCTTGGCTCTATATACGAATAACCAAATATAGAGTTTTTGACTTGACACTCTTTACTATTTTTTAATTTGAGTAATTTCAATTTACTATTTTAGTCTTCAATATCTACTATTTTTCTTAGTACTAATTAGATCTTAGATTGATAAATTTAAATAAATGTAAAAGTATTCTACTATATTTATTTCATTTACGGTTTATGAATCAATCTATTTCACTACTAAAGCTAAATCTTAATCATGTTTATATCATTTACAAATTTGAATTTACTACTATTTTATTGCTTATTGTTTAGTATTTACATTGAACAATGATGAATTTGCATGGGATGAATTGTTTTTTCATGAGAAATATCTTTATATTCGATATAAGGAATATACATGTTTTGATCCTCGAGGAACAACTCACACTCAACAACAAGCCCTGAACCCATTACAACCAACCTAGATCCATCTTAACATTGAATCTACCAAGCACTGAGAGGTATTACATCTCTATTCAGTTTAAAAAATATATGCAACTCAAGAGATTTGATCCCTCTCGATGTTATTTTCACTTTAAAAAAATTGCACCTCAAGAGATTTGATCTGTCTTAAGGCTTGGTAGATCCATAATTAAGATGGATCTATGCTAGTATTAGTAGTAGTAGTATGTGTGTGTGAATATATATATATATCATTGACAAAACAATGGGTTGTGAAAACCTAGAGTCTGAAAAATGTCAATGATAAATTGAGTATTTTATCTCAATTTTCTTTTAATTATTAATTTTATTTTATTTAACCCAATAGACATGCATGGATGAATTGCTATTGTTAAGATTTTATCATTATCTCATAGGTAGAGACCCCTATGCTAAGTACCCATTGTCACCTCGTCCCTCTTGAATTTCCCCAAAATTTGGGGTGCTTCCATGTGTCCCCATGTGCATCTTCCCCATCCTGCACTCCTCCATCCCAAAAACATCGTGAAATATTACATTATTATACTCATTGAGACCTTTATCAATTTAACTCTATATGAAAAAGTCATACATCAGACAAGTTATCCAATACTTTGACCATTTCAACATCAAATAGGCGCCATGATAACACTCATTACTCTTAATCTTTCATCATAATGTTGTTGCACTGAATTCTTTGAAATTTCCCTTCCTATATAAAATCTTCCATGCTACGATCATGAGACCATGAGTAAGAACCTCAAAGGTGAATCAATTGTAAAACCAAAGATATTGTAACAGTTATAGACTCCTTTTCACATTGTTTGGCACCTCAAACATGAAACTTTCACCATGGTAAACATTGTCATCATCAATTTTTATTTAATGCAGTTTGGGTTTGCCTCTAATATTGTATAGGTAGATACTCTTTTACATGATAATATGAAAATGCCTCTTTAGTAGTTTCAACTTTGTGCTTCCTCCATTAGCATCGCGAGACAACAAGAGGAATAAACTAGTATAACATTGTTGGGTTTGCATTATAGACCTCGTGAGTTTTCCTTACTTGAGGCATCCCTTGTAGAATTTTTTTGAAATTCTGCATCTGCTTCAACGAACAATTATAAAAACTAGTTTCTATCCATAAAACATTGAATTTCTCTACTTATTTGTAGCCGAATAGAAAGAAAGAAAACACAGACACAAATATCAAAACACAATATTTTTCTTGGAAACCCAACTGGAAAACCCTCATCTTTATTGAGAATTTTATTGATAGAAATTTTGAGCAATAGATCTCTTACAATACAACTGTTTCAATAGAAAACACTCAACTTCCCTGCTTGTTCTAAGCTTGAAACCCTTGCAAGAATATTGATCTCTACTCATTAATTTCCTTGCCTCGTTGAGATCCTAAATCCTTGCCTTGATCCATGGAATTAGCTCCTATTTTCTAGCACATGAGAAGCACCTATTATTTAGGAAATACCTCCTAAATCCTAGCACATTCCTCAAGGAAATTTCCCTATATCAAATTTGCACAAGCTTCTCTTTAGCTCATCTTTCTCTCACAAGCTCCACACACAAACTCATGTTCAAGACTAATGATACAGTGAGTGCCTTTGTCCTCCTTATAAGCAAATCGAATAGGCTAACTCTGGCAAGTTTTATTTCTAGAAATCGAACTGGTGATTGATGAGTTAACTGAGTCTAACTGACACATGTAACTCGTCCTGCCTCATTTTAGAACTTCAGACTCACACATGTCAATTTCCAAAACTAAATCACACTAGGAGATAACAAACTGAGCCTCCAATGCCAACGCATCAGTCAAACTACTTCATAACTTGTCCTAATTTTTAGGAAGTCGAGCATGCTCAAGAAGAACTCATTGAGGTCTCTTTGAATGAGGCACAAATCAAAGAAGACCTTCACTCGCTACATTTCAACACTCCCTCATAGCGAGGAAGGGATTTTGTAAAACTCCCAACTTATCACTGAAATGAACAAAATTGCTTCTTGCCAATGCCTTGGTCAAGATATTTGTTGTCTCCTCCTCTATCGAAATGTACAGTAGCTTCACTATCCCTTTATACACACAATCTTTGAGATGATGATACATGATCTTGATATTCTTTAAGTGATTATGAAACACTCAATTATCAGAGAACTTGATGTAACTTTGATTATCACAGTGTACCATGGTAGGCTCCATCCTCTCTCTAAAAAATCCCACAAGCAACTTTCTCATCCAAAGGCCAAGGAAGAAGGAGCAAACCAAAGAAGAAAAGGAAAATTTGATTTTTTGTCTTGACCTAGTCCACCCATGCGAGTTTTTGGGGCAATTGTACGAACTATAGGGCCAAAAATTGTAGGGCCGAATTTCAGATCTGAGTTGCAGGGGCCAAAATGTAGGTTGTAGGACCGAAATCTTGAGCAGGAGAAGATTTGACTATTCTCACTTTGTGAACTTTTACTTGTTGAAGGAAGGTTTCAAATGAGGGTTGACTTGGTGCTTGAGGAGGTCTTGGTCTTGATCTTTGGGTCTTGGATATCTCACTTTGATATGATTTTATAAGAAAAGATTTTTTTTCAGGTTTTTCCCTTAGAGGGGTTTTTCTCTAGCTTCAAGCCTATATCTTGCGTTCTTGTGTTCTTTTAATCTTCATGGATTTTATGACTTGGTAATTGCTTGACGAAGAAGACATAATAAAAGTAATAAAAGGCCAACAAATACTCACAAGTAATTATCAAGTTTGAGGAATCAACCCTAATCTACATCTACATTGATTTCTCAACACGCTTCACCTTCTACACCCATCTCGAACCAACCACTGATTTTACCTCAGGTCGTGGTACAATCTCCCAAACATTGTTCTTCATGATGGAGGAATATTCCTCCACCATGGCATCCTGCCAAACCTGCTAAGAAGTTGCCTCCTTGTAAGAAGAAGGCTCAATGTCCACCAACTCTGTCATCAATGCCATATAACCTGTGTACCTTTGTGGTTGCTTGCTGTACCTGAACATGGTGCTAGGAGCTTCAACATGCTCTCGGGCCTCCTGAATCAACCTGTCAACCCACTTGGCTCTCTTCCTCCCTGTGCTGAGAGTCTTCAACTAAGTAGTTATCTACTCTCGTCCTAGTCTCTTCTCCTCATCATCTTGTTGTGCGGGCCTCTTGCCACCTGTCTAAGACTCTATCTGTGATCTTGCCTAAGGCACCTCCTTAGGAGCAAGTAGCTCCTCCATCTGAGGTAGTGTTGTTTCCTCTTGCTCTAGGGGACTCCCTCATAGCTCAATCCTCTTCAAACCTCACATCCCACCTCAAAACTATCTTCTTGAGTCCTAGTAGATACAAGCCTATATGCCTGAGTTGTCTCCTTGTATCCCACGAAAATACCCTTCTCTATTGTGGCCTCCAGCTTCTTCCTGCTATCTTAGACACATGGCAGTAAACTTTTGTGCCAAAGATACTGAAGTATGAAACATCAAGCTTCTTTCCTGTGAATGCCTCCTCTGGTGTAACTCGTCCAAGAACCCTGTGCAAACTCTTGTTCTATAGAAACACCGCAGTGTTGAATGCCTCTACCCATAAGAACATAGGCGGTCCCTGATCATGCAACATGGCCTTGGTTGCTCCAACAATTCTACGGTTCTTCCTCTCTAGCACCCCATTCTCCTGAGGGTTATGAAGTGCACAGCTCCCTCCTAATGCCCTCTTTTGTACACAACTCCTTGAAGGTATTGGAGACATATTCTCCCCCATTGTCACTTCACACTAACTTGATCTTCTATCCTATCTGGTTTTCTACCAAGGCCTTAAACTCCAAGAACTTAGTGAAAACCTTATTTTTCTTCTTCATAAAGAATATCCAAGTTTTATGAGAATAATCATCAATGAAAGTAACATAATACTTGTGTCTCATAAGAGACGAAGAAGAGAAGGGTCCACACACATCTGAATGCACCAGCTCCAAAATACCTTTGGCTCTATTGTTTCAACCATGAAAAGAACTCTTGGCATACTTGTCAAATATGCATCCCTTGCACACTCCATTCTTGTCAAAGTTGCATGTTGGTAACCTGATGGATATCTGTTGAAGAATCTTTAGCGCCCCATGATGCAAGTGACCCATGTGTATGTGCCAAAGTTCTCGAATATCTCTACTTTGCTCACAAATTGCCTTGTTGCACAAGTCTAAACCTGAAACTTGTACAGGGTCCTCATCCTCACACCTATCTGCTTCACAGATTCACAAGTTAGGTGCTTGAAGTATGCCTTACCCCTGCTGAAGATGACATCATATCCCTTGTCCTCAAGGGTTTCTACCTATGTTACCAGATTGACAGGGTCTTGATGCAGATTTGCGGATCCCTGTTTTGGAGACAAATAAGGATACAAATCCACACAGATCCACGTAGGATCCTTCAAATCAAGAAATGAATCCCATGCTATTGAAATGGATCTTGTGCCAACTAGCTCTCACACGCTGAATCGCAAGCAAATAACATTAGATATTTTGGTTTTTTTAATATTCTAATTAGATTTTTAGTTAGATCATTTATTAGTAATTTGTAGGTTGTATAGTTGTATAAGTTATTAAATACCTATAGGTTGCATAACACATGATAAAGCTACTAGGAAAGGTTTGACACATCAAAATGTTAATTTTCATTTTGTGACAATCCTAATAATATCATTAGGATTATCACTAGGGTTTTCATTAGTAATTTAATTAGATTAATATCCAACTCTAGGTGAAGAGTTCTATTAGAACAATATGATACATAGACTATAGCATGTTCTCAAAAAATGTAAAATATTTATTTACCAGTGTTACAACTAGATCTAATATTACAAGTAAAGAATCTAATTTATTACTTATACTGATAAGTGATAATCCTGTAAGAGTTCCATTATAGATACCACTACAAGTGAGTGAGTTTATGGGAATTGTAGTCGCATAGAAGTCAATAGAGTATTTCAACTACAAATGATCATTTCTATATAAGTGGCAATATTCCTCTCGGTGGTAGATCATTGTCACTTGGTATTTCGAGGGTGGTGGATTATTATTATTCAGTGGTATATTTATTTTGGATTTCAGGTATCTGTGGTTCATTTCTTTTAAGTTGAATCTAGGAGTATCCACAGTAATAATTGTATTTGTCAAAGTTTCGAATCCCAGTAGGGATTTATCATCATGACAATGATGATAGAAAAAGAGCTTAGTGATAGGATAAATAGTATTAAGATAATCTGATTTCAAGGAGATGAGGTCAGCTTTAAAATTTTATTTATCTTATTATAAATTGTATTTATTATTATTATTATTAACCGATATTTTTAATAAATAAATTAATAAATATTTTTTCATTTTATTAATCCTAATAGATTTCGTATAATATTATTATAATGTGACAATTTTATAATTGTTAATTAGTTTAAGAGAATTTTTTTAGTTATTATTATATCTTTAATTTAATTAATTTAATTAATATATTCTTATAATAATAAAATTCATAATTAATGATGATAATTAATTAATTTATTATTATATAATAATATAATTAATTTTATTAGATTTAATTAATTAGTTAGTTACTAGATATTATAATAAGATACTTATTACTATTGTAATTTGCTTAATAATTAATAATTATCCTTAATTATTTTATTTCAATATAGGATAAATTAAGATTATTTATTATATCCGGTGGTGCTTTTTTTGCGACGTACATTTCATATTAAATTCTGCCTAGCCTTGTATTTGGCGACGCATGCAAACATCTAGCCTTGTATTTGGCGACGCATGCAAACATCTACACCTCGGTTGGGGTGTGATCATATTCTCATTTACTGTTGGGAGGGACTTGTACCTACACAAGGGTGCCCATTTTTGGAACGACGACGCTCCTTAATTCGGTTCTACTAATCTGGATTCTACATTTTGCTGTCAAATACACTTTTTTCAGGATTTCCATGAGCTCTGCAATATTTTTCCCTACTCTCCTGGTATTTTTTCTTGCCCTTTTACATTGTCCATCCTCGTCTAGATACCTACCTTTCACCTGACATCCTGACATTTCCTTTTATATTTTTCCCTTCGCTTATGGCACACTTGGCGGAATTTGTTGCCTCTTTGGATGCTGATGTGTCGGCACAAGAGGCATTCCTACATGCAACGACTGTTGTGCAAGGATCGCACCTCCCCCAATTCTCTTCGCATCCTCCCCGGGTGACCATTGGCTTCTTGGACAACTCCCCACCTTGTGCATGTAACATAAGTGGCATTCCGATTACTCCCGGTCATACTGATCATTCTTCTCCGCAGGATGTTTCTCATCCTGGCGGGCATTCACATGGAAAACACATCAAACCCTCCTCGAACACTAAGTTGCTCAACGTTGGATATGATGTAATGTGGGATCGTGTTGCCAATTTGCAAAAGCAAGCTTTAGTGGGTAGATGGTATTTTGGAGACATGAAGGAGCATGATATGCAATAGTGGGTTAACAGTCCCTGGTCCTCCATACTTGGATATCCGCCAGAAGTTAGCAAACTGATGAATGGTTGGTACAACTTTCACAACCCGCACAAGGAAGACCTAAAGCGCATTAGAATCATCCCATGGGTTCATGGATGCAACTTCCTTCACTTGCACTGCTGGTATGTGGGATTCAATCCAATTCATGATACCCCTAGAAATAATTTGGTGTGGGTCAAATTGTCGGGCCTCCCACTCGAATTATGGACACGTAGGATTCTCATAGAGATCAGAAACTCTATTGGACGTTTTGTATATGTCGACCCAAAATGTATGGGTGCCAGTGATAAGCGGGTGGCGTGGATCCTTGTTGAAATGGGTTTCTCCGACTGATTGCCTAGACAAATTGACTTGGCATGGAATGATATTATTCACCATCAGGGACTAGACTATTGGTGTATTCCTTTCATATGCCTGTTATGAAATCAAACGGGGCATCTATTGGAACATTTCCCAAGAAGGTTTTCTCAAAAGGGACACCATAGACACAAAGGTAATGGGTGTTGGGACTACACCTTGAAGGATGCATATGGGAACTTGGAACACACAGGTACTAATCACATCTTTGATAAATCTCACGTTCGTAATGAATTTCTTTCCTCCCACTCTTGTATTTCCCCTCGTCCTCTCACTCACTATGTTCCCTCTCTTGGTAACCACTATCGGAGGCCTTCCTCCCCCCTCCCTCCCCAACCGCCTATCAGGGACCTCTACTATACCCTAAGGCCCCAAATCCTTCAGGTGACCCTTCACATATCCCCTTGCAGCCTCCTTCCCCCCATTGTGACTGTAGTTCGCCCCCTCCCCCACTGATACATTCCTCCCATCGATCCCCCCTCGGTCACTGGATGGGGTTGACCTTTCCCCCCACAATTCAGTGGATAGCGTTATCGAGTTCCTATTGGCAAACCCCTCTCTGGACCTAGCGTCTCTCACTGTCCAGAAGGGATCCCCATGTCCCCCTCCTCTCCCCATCAGTCTGAATTCTGCTTGAAATGTCACCATTTGGAAAAAGGGGAAGCATGGACCTTGGATTACAAATATGCGGGCATCGGAAGGTTTGTGCGATATTCCCATCGCCTCTGTTTTCACTCGAGTTTTTAGAGCATTATCGCCCGATGCCACCCCTGTGTCATGAATTGTCTCTCTCTGAACATGTGCGGCCTGGGGGACCACTCCAAACTTCTATCCCTCAAGCATCACTTCCTCTCCACTTGCCCTTTTCTTATTGAGTTACAAAAGACCGACTTCGGCTGAGAATGTCCTCAAATACTTCTACGACATCTTTCCTGCATGGCATATGGTTGCAGTAAATTCTCGTGGTCTTTCTGGTAGTATGGCCGCCCTTTGGTATCCTAGATGGGCTACTATGACTGCTTACAATTTTTTTGGTGGAATTCCGCTATTGGGGTACATTCGAGGTTTTTCTACTAGTTTGCATTTCCTCAATGTATATGCTCTATATAGTGATAGACTTACATTCTCGAAGTGCATGGATGACTGTGATATTCTCAAAATTGGGTCTCTTATTCTGGCAGGTGATTTCAATGTTGTACTATCTGGAGATGAATGTTGGGGTGTCATCTGTAGAGCGAACCCTCTCGCTAATCATCTCTGCCATTTATTTGAGACTAAGCATCTCTTGGACATTAGACCCTTATCGTTGTATCCTACTTGGCACAACGGTTTTGTGGGTGATGACCATATTGCTAAAAGATTAGATCGGTTCTTAGTACAAGAAACCTTATTGGAAAGGGTGGGTTGTGTTAGAACATGGGTGGAAAAATCCTTGATTTCAGATCACATGTCGATTTTTCTGCATGGAGATTGGAGCAACCGTGTATGAGCATCCCCTTTAAATTCAACGGAATCTGGTTGGAGGATGAGGAGTTTACTTCATTGGTTGAAAATTTTTGAAGGGCTTACCCTCGGGTGGATGGTAAATCCCTAATGCTGCATCTATCTGGTTTACTACAAGCTCTAAAAAGTCGTGTTAGGGTCTAGGAAAGGGAGAAGAAAAGAGCCATGTCTAGAGCACTTAAGATTATATTGGGCGAAATCAAGCATCACTAAAACTTCGTAGAGAGGGGCACCACATTTGGAAATATTTTGGAATCTCTCAAATCATTGGAAGCAAGAAAGTGACATATCCTCTCACAATAGGAGGCATCCTGGAGGCTCAAGAGTCGAGCCCTTAGCTATGAGAAGGAGATAATAACACTAAATTTTTCCATCGATATGCAAACCAAAGGAAAAACTAGAACACCATTTGGAAAATCAAAATACTGGATGGTATCGTTGCCCACTCTACTTCGGAGATCCAAAGTGAAGCTATTCTCCATTTTCAATCCTTATTTCAAAGGCAGGCCTAGAAACTACATCAATGATCAGTTATGGGGTTTGTGTGAATATCCTCCTATGTTCAATGACGAATTAAATGTGGAAGTTTATAGACCAATCACCCTTGAATAAATCCCACAGGTGTTGAAAACATTTGCAAAGGATAAGAGCCCGGGTTCGCATGGATGCACTGTGCAATTTTTCTTACATTTCTTCAATTTGGTTGGGAAGGACCTGGTTAACATGGTGGAGGAAACTTGGTCTTTGGGATCCGTCTTAGGAGCTATAAACTCTACTTTCATCACATTAATCCCCAAAGCTTTTGATTTGTCCACTTTCTTGGACTATCGGCCCATATTGCTTTGTAACATAATTTTTAAACTCATCTCAAAAGTCATTGTTGAGTGCATCAAGGAAACTCTCTCCCGCCTTATCTCCATGGACCAGTCGGGTTTCCTCCACAATAGATTGATCCATGATGTTGTTGCCACTGCATAAGAATTCATTCATTCAATACACACCAGGAAAATGTCGGCTATTGTAATGAAGCTGGACCTCTAGAAAGCATATGATTGTGTGGATTGGTCCTTTCTCAGACTTATTCTTACAAAGATAGGTCTAACAACTAATATGATAGAATAGATTATGGGTTGCGTCACATCGGCTCATTTTGCGGTTCTGAGTAATGGCTACCCCTCCAAATTTCTCTCTGTTGGCAAGGAACTTCAACGGGGGTGTTCTCTTTCCCCACTGCTGTTTATTTTGATGATAGATTGTCTTAGTCTAAAAATTAGGAAGGCAGTTTCGGAGGGTCGATTCGAAGGTATTAGACTAGCGACAGGCATCAAATTTTCCCATAATTTGTTTGTGGATGACTTTCTTGCTTTTGGTGTGGCCTCCTGCCTACAATCGAGGCACTTACATGACATATTGCAATGATTTGGGGAAGCATCTGGTATGAAGGCTAACAAAGGTAAATCTTTCATATTATATTCTGCTGGAGAACCAAGTGTAATTAAGGATATCAGCAATGTGTACAGTTTCTGGATGGTGCCTTTAGGTGAAGGTCTCACATATCTGGGTTTTCGGATCAAACCCAATAAGTATAATGCCTTGGATTGGCAATGGCTATTAGATAAGTATAGGAGGCAGATTAATGGGTGGGCACACAAGTGCTTTTCTTTGGGTGGTAGATTTATCCTGGTACAAGTTGCTTTACAACAAATGGCAATATATTAGGCACACCTATACATCTTGCCTGCATCTGTCATCAACAAGATCAAACAATCATGGCTCAGTTTATCTACTCCGGCAGGGAGGGTCACCACAAATTCCATCTGTGCAAATCGGATAATGCTTCTACCCCTAATGAGCTGGGGGGTTGGGGTATTATTGATATCAACCTTCTTGGAAGAACCCTCGTCCTCAAATTTGTGGCAGGCTTTTTTCACTATTGGTATTTGGAGACACATTGTTGCCACTAAGTATCTTCATAATAGGGGGATCAAGTATTGGATAAGACTTGGACATATTGGAAATTCTTAGGGTTCGTACATTTGGAGATGTTTTCGAAAGGTGGCCGACTATTTCTTGCAGTGACTCTGTTGAGCATTCGGCAGAGGAAACCATATTATGATAGGCATGGGCAACATAAAAGGGATGGAGGTTGCTCATGCCTGGTCGGAAAACTTGATTTTTCACCTCTAGCAACGAGGCTTCTTTATTCTAGAGCAGGTTATTGATGGTTGGAATGGGTAAGTGCCAGTCTGAAAAAGTGCGGAATTGATGGGTTTGTCAAACAAGCATGCGATCGAATGGGAGGAATATATTTTTCGTTTGAGACATGTTGGCCTCAATAGATCTAATGAGCGGGACTTTCTTACCTGGACGGGGAAGGTTCGTGCAAATATGATTGATGTTGCGAATACCTACAAGTACCTATTTCATTTACATCACTCTATTCTCAATCCGTGTTGGTTTTTACTTTTTGGAAAATTGATATTCCCACCAAGATCATTCTCTTTAATTGGCTTGTCTGAAAAAATACAAATCTTACCTGGGAGACTCTTTGTAAGCGGGGTTGGATGGGACCGGGATGTCCCCTGTGCAGGAATTCCATTAAGAAAAATGGTCATATTTTTTTAGAGTGTCAGTTCATTGCCTGTGTATGGTTTGGTATATGCTCTGCTCTAAATATAACCTTCAAAATTTTTGACAGTTTGGACGATTGCCTTTTGTGGTGGATGCATCGGGGTAAAAAGAATAAGGCCATTCCTTTCCTCACCACTTGGGACATTTGGTATACTAGGAATAGACTTATTTTTGAAGGCATCCCGACAGTCCCTTCTGTTATCATTCACAAAGTACTAATCAGACTTCAAGATGTAAGGATCTCGTCTGATGTGATTAAGGATAGATCCCTCAGATCTACTCCAAATGAATTACATTTCCTGACAGGATATTTTGACGGTACTGCTCAGAATTTTGTTTGTGGTTGTGGTGCTTGGTTGAGAGTAGATCACTTCTGCCATTATAGACTCCACTAGTATGGGGGACAAAGTACTAATATGAGGGCGAAAACTCTGGCCCTGTGGGGACTGTTGTGGATTGCCAAACAACTTTGTATAGATACATTATTTGTGTACGAGGATTCACAAGTCCTCATCAACGGTATCACGACAAACCTGGATTTCTCTCCCCCGCATCTCTCTAGGTGGATTACACAGATCAAGCATCTCATGGGTACATTCAAAGAGGTTACTTTTCACCATATATACTGTGAGAAGAACTAGATTGCAGATTCGTTGTAAAAACAGGGGATAGTTGATTCATATGGTAACTTCCATTACACATACATGGAAGGTGGGACAGAGTTGGCTCAGGCATCTTTCCCTTTACCTTAGTCTTTTTCTTGTTTGTGTCATTACCTTATTGTTGGGTTGTGTTATATTCTTTCCACGACTAGCCCACGTAGTTAATCAGGGGGTTAGAGGGGGGGACGGAGCCTCCCCTTCGTTGCGCCGATTGCGTAGTGGGGTGGTCACATGGGGTTTGAGTGGTGCAGGTAACCCCACTCTATGGGGTCTAGGGCAGCGCCGCAGAAAATTTTGGTTATGGACCCTATGTTAGGTTGGGCGGACCTACCTATGGTTTTGTGCATGATTTTCGCACTTGGTTTGGACGCGATGGTTTTCGGTCCATGGTATTAGATGCTTCGGCATGTATAAATATGTATTGTAACATTGAAAGGAACATAATGAAAAATCAAGCTGGTAGTCCCGGTTTTGGGATCTAGTGGGAAATCTCTGTGTATATGTGTTTTATGTGTTATGCTCTTGCATTTTTTATTTTTCTGTGATTTAGAATTCGTACACAGGCAATTTCTGTACGGGGTTAAAACGTACATTTGGTATCAGAGCTGTTTTCGCTTCAAGGGGATGCCTTTGTTGCTGAGGGGTTTCGCTCGGGCCTGTGGTAGACCTTGTTTAGTGGGAGATCTGCGAGATCGATTCTAGTGGTGAAAGAAGATGATGAGCAGTGGAAAGATAGAGATTTAGAAGTTCAATGGTTAGATTTTTGAGTTGTGGAAACTCAAGATGGAGGATCTGTTGGTGGATAAAAATCAGTGGATCACGGTAGATCCGAGTACTAAACCAACGAGAGTGACCGATGAAGAATGAAAGAAGTTGGATCGGAAGGCAAAGAGCACAATACAATTGTGTGTCTCAGATTCAATATTGCTGAATGTATCAGGGGAAGCTACAGTGAAGGCTCTATGGGACAAGTTAGGGACTTTATACCAATCTAAGTCTCTAGTGAATAAACTATTCCTACCGAAAAAGTTGTATAACCTGAGGATGAAAGATGGAGACTCAGTGACAGAGCATCTGAATGCGTTTAATACTTTGGTAAGTCAGTTATCATTTGTTGATATTAAAATTTCAGATGAAGATAAGTGCATTAGTATGTTGTGTTCTCTACCAGATTCGTGGGATAGCTTGGTTATTGCAATAGGTAGCATATGCAACTGCTTTGCAGTTTGATGAAAGTCTCAGCCTTGCTGACAGAGGAGATGAGACGGAAAAATATGGACAACCAGAATGGTGATGCCTTGTCTGTACGAGGACGGTCCCAGAACAGAAACAAAATAAGTCATCGAGTGGGAGATCTAAATCTAGAGGCAGATCTAAATCTCCAGGAAAACCTACAAAGGTGGTGTGCTGGAAATGCGGAAAGGAAGGGCACTTCAGAAGGGAGTGTAAATCTAAAGCTCCTGATAAAGGAAAGGGATCTGATGATGCTCCTTCTGCAGAGGTGAAAACCACCTCAGATGAAGGTGGGGATGTGTACTTGGCTTCTTCAAGTACACATGTAGATCATGAGGCATGGTTAATTGACTCAGGTGCATCCTTTCACTTCACTCCCCATAGAGATGGTTCTGCGAGTATGAGAAATACGATGGTGGTGATGTCTTCTTAGGAGATGATAGGAAGGCTAGAATCATTGGTCGTGGAAAAGTAAAGTTGAAGTTGCAAGGTGGAAGGGTTAGAACCCTTCCGGGTGTTCTGCATATTCCTGCATTGGCCAAAAATCTGATTTCTGTAAGCAAGTTGGATGATGCAGGTGTAAAGACAGTGTTCGAAAAGGATAACTGCAAGATGGTTCGAGGAGCACTGGTATTGATGCAGGGAGTTCGGATTGGAACTCTGTACAAGCTGCAAGCTAGCACTATTGTTGACGGGTGCAACAGTTCTAAGGTCCCTAAAAATGGAGCAGAAAATATAGTGGTCTCTAGAGAGAAGACCATGTTGTGGCATCAAAGGCTTGGACACATTGGAGAGAAGGGCCTTCGAATACTTCATGGTAAAGGTAAGGTAGAAGGTATGAGTAATAGCTCGCTGGATTTTGATTTCTGTGAAAATTGTGTATATGGGAAGCAGAATCGGGTGAGTTTCCCCTCTGGTGGTAAGAGGACGAAACAAATATTAGAGCTTGTGCACAGTGATGTGTTTGGACCTGTGAAAGTTCCAACACTAGGTAAGTATGTGTACTATGTATCATTTATACATGACTTCTCAAGGAATACATGGATATATTTCCTTAAGAAGAAATCTGAAGTCTTTGACAAGTTTAAAGAATTTAAGGCTCTGGTGGAAAATCAGACAGACAAGAAGATAAAGGTACTGAGGACAGATAATGGTGGAGAATTCTGCAGCAAGGAATTTGAAGAATTTTGTAAGAAGTGTGGTATAGCACGGCAGAAGACTACTCCATATACACCTCAGCAAAATGGAGTCGCAGAAAGAATGAACAAGACGTTGATGGAAAGGGCAAGAAGCAGCTCAGTGGTGCCGGGTTATGGACAGGAATTTTGGGCAGAGGCGGTGGATACTGCATGTTACCTGGTCAACAGGTCACCTTCATCAGCGTTGGAGGATAAGACTCACAAGAAGTATGGACTGGTAAGAAACCCTCTCTTTCACATCTGAGGGTATTTGGATGTGATGCATATGTACATGTTCCAAAGGAGAAACGAACCAAGTTGGATAGTAAATCTGAAAAAGTGCATCTTTATTGGGTATAAGGATGGTTTAAAGGGTTATAAGCTTTGGAACCCAGTAACAAGGAAGGTTGTGTACAGTCGAGATGTGGTGTTCAGAGAGGTGAAAGATGTTATTAAACATGAGTCCAACCAAAGGAACCTGTGAAGATAGAGTTTGAACTAAAGGAGGAAGAATCAGACTCTGTAGCAGAGGAGGAATCAGAAGATGAAGAGCCACAAACTCCAGTTGTGAGGATTAGTTCGAGAAAGAAGGCAGCCAAGAAAGGTATATGTCCATCTGCTTCCTGTTTCAATTTTTCTTTGTCTGTTACTGATGATGATCCTAGAACTATGATGACAGTGGATTCAGAGGATGAAACTTTGGAAAGAGGCCATGGTTGATGAAATGGCATCTTTGCACAAAAATGAGGCTTGGGATCTGATGGAGTTGCCGGCTGGAAGGAAACCCATTGGCAGCAAATGGGTGTTTAAAAAGAAGACAAATGCAGAAGGGAAGGTGGAGAAGACAAAAGCTCGGTTGGTAGCAAAAGGTTATTCCCAGGTGTCGGGAATTGATTTTGGTGATATTTTTTCTCCTATTGCCAAGGTAACTTCTATTAGATTACTTTTATCTGTTGCTACTGCTTTTGATTTTGAGGTAGAACAGATGGATGTGAAGACAACATTTCTTCACGGGGATTTGGAAGAGGAAATCTACATGAAGCAACCTGAAGGCTTTGCAGTGAAGGGTAAGAAGAACTAGTATGCAGTTAAAGAAGTCTCTGTATGGGTTAAAACAGTCACCAAGGATGTGGTATCAGAAATTTGATACATTTATACGGGGACTTGGCTTCACCAGAAGCAAAGCAGATCATTGTGTGTATTTTAAATTAATTGGTGACCGTGTTATTATCTGGTCTTGTATGTGGATGATATGTTGTTGGTTGGAAATGACAAAGAAATTATCCAGGATTTGAAGACCCAATTGTCCTCCAAATTCGACATGAAAGATCTCGGTGCTGCAAACTATATTTTGGGCATGGAAATTAAAAGAGATCGGAAAAAGAGGAAGCTCTGGTAAAACCAGAGGAAGTATGTCGAGACAATATTGTAGAGGTTTAATATGCAGGATAGTAAACCGGTGAAGGTTCCTATTCATGTAGGTGTGAGGTTATCTACTGAACAGTGTCCCAAGGACACAAAAGAAGAGGAACGGACAGTCTCATTTTCCAATGTAAGTGTAGTTTGTAGCCTGGTGGTATGTGATGGTCTTTTATGCTAGACCAGACATTGCACATGCAGTGGGAGTATTGAGCAGGTTTATGTCAAAACTAGGGAAGGAGCACTGGACAACAGTGAAGCGGGTTTTTAGGTATTTGCGTGGCACTAGTGATATGGTTTGTGCTACCAAGGAAGATTAGGATTAGACAGAGTGTTGGATATCCGTGGCTTTGTTGATGCAGACTGGGCTGGAGATCTGGATCAGAGAAGATCTACAAGTGGGTATGTGTTTAACCTATTTGGAGGTGCCGTCAGTTGGATGAGTAAGAAACAATCTGTAGTGGCACTATCAACTACAGAGGCAGAATACATGGTAGCCACT
>APFE030138538.1:6956-17776 GCA_000404065.3 Pinus taeda | reverse complement strand
TTTTTAATTCCGCAAATTGATGATCAATGGTAGAGGAGGTTATGTATTATGCATGCATTCCGCAAATAGTGTATAATCAGGATAATCTCTGTGAATAAGTGTTATATTATTCAATTTTCTACACAAATGAAACTGCATATCCTACAAATTTTATAAATTTGAACCAAGAATTTCCCTATCACATGGCAAAATATCTTGCCATAGTGAGGTTGAAAGTCTATTTAACCAAGCTCACACGATACCTCAGTTCTATCTCAAAAGGAGGGTCATAGAGTCCTCATAAAGAGTATGAATTACCAAATAACCTTAGTTAAATATATCTTCATAGTATATATATAACTACACATGAATTTCTCCACGAGATCTATCATAGTTTGCATAGATATGCCCTATTACAGGGGGCCAAATACCCACAAAAAATACATAAGACCCAACAAAACCCTTTAACCAAAACAAACATTGAAAACCCCACACATTACTTCATATGTTCGACCAATATTCAGATCTCCGGGACTACACAAGGTTGTGGATAATTTTAGCATTCTAATGCTTTCTTTAATATTAGTGTTGCATCAATGCATTTGTGGAGAAGACAAGTCCCTTTTTATAGATGTTGAAGGGGTTTCATTAAGGGAGCCAACTTGTATGAATTGGAGGGAAAATTGAAATTGGAGTTTTGAATTTTAGAGCCAAAAATCCCATGGTCATTTAGGCCGACTTACATATTTGGAGGGAACTGTCCTTAGGATAAATTTCAAAAGTAATTTTGAATTATACTTGGAGCAGAAAACCCCTATGCCCATGAAACAACTCCACAAAATATTTAATTTAATCCTTCAACAAAAGTCCTTATTGGCCTTATTATTTAAGCAAATTATTAACCAATGAAGATCTACCACATCATCTTATTTTGGGGATTTTGACCATAAGAAAGGGGCACCAACTTTGATTGGGAATATCTCTCAAACAGTGAGGAGCCCCATGACGTGCCACATACCATTGGAATCGGCATGATGAGAATCATCCAATGAAGGTGATATTGACCCCAAAAATACCTGATTTTCCTTGTCATCTTTGTCATTAAAGCAAAGGCTTCTTCTGTCGTTGCTCGGGTTCACATCAATAACAACCATATTTCAACAACTACTATATTGTATTTGTGAAGCAATTTCATGCATAACAACTAACGTTTCTAAATTAATATCATGCAACATTATTATTTTTGGTAATTTGCTTGAATGTTATGTACCTTTTATCAACATTCATAGTAAAAGTACCAATAGATGTCAACCAAGAGCTCCACAAGACTACATCAACTACGTTGGTGTGTAATACACAAAAATCACATTTTAGGGAGTACTCATTGATATTCAATTCTAGATTATTAGTCTCATCATCACACTCATGTGCAAAAGCTCTTTCAACCTCCTCTTCCCTAAGTTCCAGCCTATTTGCTAATTTTAGTATCAATACAATTCCAATTGATAGAGTGGTCAATGGAAATGCTTACAATCTCATTCTATATCCTCATTTACAAACATATGAAAATATTATTTGGTTCCAAAACATGCCTATAAGTGAAATGAACTTTTGTTTCCATGAATGGGATGAACTTACCACTTCAGTTAATATAATTTTTTACTTGTAATTATAAATCTACTAGATAATAAGATATTTTTGGCACTTGAGTTCTCACTTTTATGTGGTTTAACTTTTTAAAAAGTTTGAATTTTTTATGTAGATTTCTTCCATTTACAACTAATTTTCACAAGATACCAATATTTTCACTTTTTTCACTTTTCACATTATTCACATAAGAATGAATACTTATTAAAAATATCCTCCAAGAAAAGAAGATTTATATTTCCTTTTTTTAGTTCTTCCATACATAAATTCATCTATGTAAAGGTATATATATATATTATTATATATTAATATATATATTATATATATTTAGTATATATTATATATAATAATATATTATTATATTATATTATATATAAATTATTTTATATTATTTATATATATAAATATATTTAATCCTACCTTGCAATTACCATGGTTACCAAAACTACAGGCTCATAAACCGCCACTTATGGTAAACCCAATTAATCACCAATGAAAGATACTCTTCCTTTTCTTTAAGTGCACTTAAAAATGTATACTTCGAAAAAACCCCTTTTTACTTATATCAAGGATTGCAGCGACAAATGTGGAATAAGTTTGCAGAACTTTTACTTTTTTACTTCTTCTTCTTTTTCATAATTCCATTGGTAGAATAATTTTGGGAACACCATATCATCACATGTTAGTGGGAAAAATGGCTACTTGGTAGTCTATTCATGAAAAGATCATGAATACATAAAGTAAGTCCAAATATCCATTTCAAATACTATTTATTTATTATATTTAAATATAGAGGGGGTATCCCCGATCGGGGTGCGAAGCAGTTGGAGGCCCACTTGGGTTTGATTGATATGATAGAGCATTTATTGGTTTGGGACGGTGGGTGGTATCCCCCACGCCCTCACACGCTTATTCACTATGAGAACATGAAGCGTCGCAGATCAAGGTAGATTCACGACGGGAAGGTGGGTAACCCTCGGTGCCTACAGGTGGTGGGAGGGGAGATGGAGTTAAGACCATCTTTCCAGTGTATAAACTCGGGTCTTCAACTTCTTAAGGAGCCTAAGTTTGATGTTTATAGGTTCGTGGCGCAGGGAACGCGAGATGTGTACCCAATTGTTGCCTGTCTCAGTTTGACGTTGGCGTATAAAGTCTGGTATGTTATAATGCTATCTTTGTACAATGGGTTGGGGGTTGGTACTTGTGATAAGCCTTACGTACGGAGGGGAAAGGAAACACTGGTTAAATTAGAAGTTTATGTGATTAGCAATATTGGCCTTCTTGACTATGTAATGTTGATTTCTATGTTTTTTGGAAACAACATTTCTCTCATGGGCATGCTTACTGGTTTCCAGTTTCTTCTCATGATGTTTCCTCTGCATGTTGATAATTGGGTTCCCCATTTAAAGCTTGAATTATCTGGGCAAGCCCTGTGGAGGGTAAGGGTTCTAGTAAATGATCAGGGCTGAATCTACGGACTTAGGTGTAGGGGTGCATGGGGGCCACCTTTTTTATTATGGTGATACCTCCCACTGCCGAAGGTTCACTGTTTATGTATGCTTTCTAGCTCGAGTTAATCTGAAAATGAGATCTTAAATCAATATTAAGGTATTACAGACTCATGTGAAGGAATGCCTATATTATTTAGTGCAACGGATCGAAAATATTGCGAAATATAGATAATGAACATTTATAAAACATAATACACACATATATCAACACAACAAAATAATCAAGGAGTTCACCAAACTTCCTGGCTACGTCTCCTGGTCCAGATTTTAGTGTCGACCTCTATATTATGTCTTTAAGAGCAAGATATTCCAAGTGTGAGTCTCGCACAAAGGTGACAAAACAACAGGGATTTACTCGAAATCCTCGAGTAAAAGAGTGCACAGACTCTCCCTCTTGCTCTTTGTCTTCTGTTTTCTCTTCTGCTCTCTTCTATGTCCTCTTTGTTTGCCATAGAGTTGCTTTTAAGCCTCTCAGCTTTGTCCGTTCATCTACATTCTTGGGCTTTCTGGCTCCCGGCCGCTGTCTGTTCAACTCCCTGTCGAGCATTAAACAATCATTGTAAAATGCTTAAGGTATGGTGGCCACCTGTTTTCAAACAGAAAGACTGGAGCGGTGAAAAATCCCAAAGAATTGCTTCTTTGTTTACATAGAGAAATACACAGGAAGAACTCTAAAACAGAGGAATCAGACAGTTGTTATGCCTCGTCCATTATTGGTCCTTTGGCATTCCACACCGTAGATCTGTTCTTATCTGATGGTTCACATCCATCCTGATCATCCAACCTGCTTGTGCATTCTGCACCATTGATCTGCGACCATTTGATCTGACAGTTGATGTGCATTTCAGATGGCTTACTTGCATGGAGATCACCTACTCGAAAAATCGGTTTTCTCTCTCCTTGTTGCATGCTATGTGTCAATCAATGTATGGGATTGGGCGAAGCCCGTCCAATACCACTTACCGCCTGAAGCCCGCCGGAAATACCATTTACCACGAAACCTAAATAACATAAAGTTGCATTCATAAATCCTTTCGGATTCGTGTTTTATCGTTGTAGTGCCATATGCCATGTCTCCTTTGTATTTTGGTTTTATAATAGAAATACACCAATACATAGAAAAATCCTAACAAAACACTTTTATATCGAAACTCAAATTTTATAGAGCCGCATTTATAAACCCTTTCGGGTCCGCCTTGATTTCTATCACAAATCGCACGGGCTATGGGTCTTCGCCCCTTTGCATTGTTGTAATGCGATATATCGCAATCGCATATCATCGATCACTATCGCACTTCAGCACTTTGCTATGCTTCGAGTCCTTTCCTTTTGGTTCTGTGCGATGTGATAAGTCGCAAATTGCATATTGCATGGTCTTCGGGCCTGTGGGTTTAGTCCTCCCCTTTGGAATCTACAATGTGATACTTGTAATCTCCGTTGTTGATTTGCACACTCAATCAACGGTCTACGTTAAATCGCAGTCGCATTTCCCTTAGGGCCGCCTCTGATATACTCTGATGACCTCTCCTGATACAATATCTTGATTTAATCTAGGCCATTAATCTCTTTCGATCCGACGGCTCTGGTACAACGAGACTTCAACCTCTTCTTAGCTTTGTTTTCCGCCATTCCTTAGTGTTTTCCTTTGATATAATGTTTCCCGGTAGTTTTATATATATGAGTACTTAGACTTAGAGGATTTTAAGATCCATTTTGGATAACGCCTTCACACTGAAAAGCTTTTGGACCACCAAAAGTTGGTTTTTAGGCATCGATCAAGTGAGGATACAGTTCCCTCACTTGTATAATTTCTATCCATTGTGCCTTGCTTGGATTTGAACCTTTCAGTCCTACTCTCAGGTACTCAACATCCCCTTGACGCGTAGTTCTTACCTTCCTATCCAGAACTATGTCCTCCTGTAACTCATTGAGATATTCAGGTAAGAAATCCCCAACAAAAGGCAACTGACTTTGCTCTTCAGGATCTTCAATCAATAAAGGTTCATACAATCTCAAGTTTTATGCATTAACGACTGAATGGATCTGTATATAAGCTGGTAAATCAAGGCAAAAAGCATTTTCGCCAATTTTATCAAGTATCTTGAAAGGTCCATACCTTATTGGTTTTAGCTTCTTACCTTCACCTTGCGTTCTGTCTTTGCTGAAGTACAGCCAGACTTGATCACGAACTTGAAAACTATGCTCAACCCAATGCTTGTCATGTCTTGCCTTGTACTTGGATTAACTTCTTTCCAGCTGTTCCTGCACTGCTTGGTGAATTTCTTGGATTTGTTCAATGGACTTGGTTTCTTTGTTCACCTCACTGTGTCCATCAACTATTATGTCTTTACCAAAGACAAAATCCAAGGGAGAGTTTGGTATAAAACTAAAACAAGTCTCAAAAGGTGATCTCTAAGTAGAAGAGTGCTTGGCATGGTTGTAAGCATGTTGCACATAACACAAATGCTTATCCCAAAGCTTGGGATGCTTGCTGCAATAACCTCTAAGCAACTGGATCACTATCACGTTGACCACTTTTGTCTGACCATCTGTTTGTGGATGAAATGTTGTGCTCTTCTTCAACCTAGCGTCCATCAACTCCCATAAACCTGACCAAAACTTCCCAATAAATTGAGAATCTCGATCAAATATAATAGAAGTGGGTAAACCAAAATGAACCCATACATTCTGAAAGAACAACTTTGTTGTTTGTTCAGCTGTAACCTGCTTGTTACAAGGTAACAAAATGCACATTTTACTGAACTTATCCACAACAACATACAAATTATCATGACCTTTTATAGATTTTGGCAATCCCCCAACAAAATCCATGGAAACACTTTCCCAATGACGAGAAGGAATTGGAAGTGGAGTGTACAAGCCTAATTTTCTATTACTGGGCTTGCTTGTAGCACACATAGTACACCCTTTGATATATCTAGAAATTGTCTCATGCATTCTTGGCCAATAACAAAACCTTTACAATTGTGCAATTGTTTTACTTACACCAAAATGACCTGATATAAGCGAAATATGTGCTTCTCAGATTATGTTAACTCTTTTAGTTTGTGGAATGCATAACTTTCCCAAATGATATAAGAGTTGGTCCTTTACATAATAATCCAATTCTTCTAGTTGCTTGCCATGACTTAAAGTTGCATATACATCTTTAGCATATTGTTCAATGTAACTTTCATGCATTACTGAGTTATGCTTAAGTATAGTACATGCATTTATGATTGGTCTTGATAACATGCCCGCAACCTTATTGTGTATGCCCTTCTTATATCTGATGACAAGATGAAATTGTTGTAGAAAACCCATCCACCTATAATTTCTTGATTGGTGCAATTTAGTTTGTGAGTCCAAATATTGAAGTGGTTGATGATCTGTATGTATGCTTGTTTCTCTACCCGTTAGGTAATGTTTCCACTTTTTCGCACTTTGTACTAATGCATACAATTCTTTATCATATGCGGGATAATTAACTATTGCAGAAGTAAATGTCTCAGAATGATAGCATATGGGTTTTCCGTGTTGCATCAACACTGCTCCCATGGCATAGTCAATGGCATCTGTCTCAATCTGAAATGGATGTTGAAGATCTGGCAGTGCTAATACTGGTGCTGTACTAATTTTCTCTTTTAAGGTGTCGAAGGCTTTTTGTTGTTTGCCTCCCCACTTAAACATGTATTTCAATCCTGTTAAAGCATGTAATGGAGCTGCAATCAAAGAAAAGTTAGCAATAAACTTTCTCTAGCATTGTGTTGCCCTTAGGAAACTCCTAACCTCAATAGTAGATTTGGGTTTGGGCCATTTCACAATGAATTCAACCTTAGAGGGATCTATCTTCAATTCACCACCCCTACAATATAACCCAAATAATTTAAAGATATTTTGCCAAATTCACATTTTGACAGTTTGACATAGATATTTTCTCTTTTTTAAACATCTAAAGTCTGCTTTACATGCTTCACATGGTCTTCCCATGTCTTACCAAAAACAAGAATGTCATCGAAATAAACAATTACAAAATCATCAATAAATGGTCTGAGTACATCATTCATGACTCTCATAAATGTACCAGGAGCATTAGTTAAGCCAAAAGGCATAACCAACCATTCATACAGTCCTTGCTTTGTCTTGAAAGTAGTCTTCCATTCATCTTGTTTTGCAACTTTGACCTGACGATAACCACTTTGCAACTCTAACTTAGAAAAGTAAACTACTTCTTTTAATTGATCTAATAAGTCATCAATACGAGGAAGAGGATAACGATTCTTCATCGTTATTTTATTTAGTGCTCCATAATCAATGCACATTCTCCACGAACCATGTTTCTTTCTCACCAGCATGATTGGAGATCCACATGGTGATGGGCTTGGTCATATAAACCCTTTATCGAGCAACTCCTGTACCTGCTTCTTTATCTCTGCATTCTCTAAAGTTGATAACCTATACATTCCAATGTTAGGTAATGGAGCATCTTGTTGCAGGAAAATATCATGTACTATTTCCCTTTTGGGTGGCAGACCTTTAGGTTCTTGAAATAGGATATCATATTCTGAAACAACTTTAACTAAATCGACTTTCTGTTTAGCATCACAGCCTTCAAATACATTAGTTTTATCAAGGTCTTTTTCCTTTACAACCATTACTAAAAATTGCTTACTTGAATTCACAATTCTTTTCATCTGTCTTGAGCTTATGAGAGAATAGTCACCCTTGAGTTTATGAGCTCTTACAATATATTCCATTCCATCTTTAGTGAATTGATACTTATTTTCAGCTCTATAGAAAATAACTTTCCTATCATACAAGTATGGACTTCCCAAAACAATACCACATATATCTAATGGAACTATATCTAACTCAACCTCACTTACAAATGTTGATCCAATAGCAAGCCTAAGTTTACATTGTCTCGTTTTATCGCACACCCAACCTAATGGATATGGCTTCTCATGAGGTTTTGTTTCTAATCCCAACTTCTTTACAATTGTTTCAGAAATCAAATTTACTTGTGATCCACTTTCAAGCAAAGTATCAATCTTATTGTGCTTGGAAATCACTCTAATACGAAAAATCTCATTTCTTTCCCTCTCATTACTTTCATTATCAACAGATTGTGCATAATTACTTGTGGATGCTTCAGAATCTTTACCTTTAATACCTGTGGCTGTAACTGTTGTTTCATCGCCCGAATATGATCCCAAGTCCTGTTGAACAACAACATTATTCTTTTTCTTCTTACCACCGAGCTTCTTAGGTCTCTGTTTTGGATGCAAAGACCAGCAGTGTGCCTCATCGTGTCCTTCTTTCTTGCAATGAGTGCATGAAGGTTTATCCTTCTTTACAATGTTTATTTTCCTCTCCTTCCATTTCAATTTCTTCTTTTCCTTGCTCATACTTATAGAATATTTAGATGATCCCCCACCCTTTGGGTTTACATTCTTACCTCTAGCTTCTAGATGTGTGGCTTGAACTAATACATCATCTAAGCTAGTGGGATTAAACATGAGAATAGTATGCTTTAAATAGCTATGAAGACCACCTATATACTTCAATAAATTCTCAGATGAATCTAATGATATACTTAGAGTTAACGCTCTCTTTCTGAATTCCTGAGTATAACTTTGTACACTCTGACCCTTCAACTAATGAAGAGTTTGCCAACTCATCATTGCCTGCTGCATGTAAGGTAAAGGATAGAATTTCTTTTTGATTGCAGAAACAAATTCATTCCAAGTAGAAATGATTTTACCATGTTTTTGCAGATCATCTTGTGTCTTGCCTTCCCACCATACTAGTGCAGTTCATCCAAGTCGAAGGCTAGCTAGCTGAATCTTCTTCCTTTCTGAATCAATGTTTTGTACGCTGCAATATACATCAATTTGTCTTATCCAATTATCTAGCTTTTCTGCATTAAGTTCTCCATCATAAATTGGTAAATCAAACTTCACATCTAATTTGATTAAGAAAGTTTTCTTCTTCTTCTTAGAAGAGCCAAAAGATGATGAGGATGATGAAGGTGATGATGGAGGAGATGGTGGAGGAGGCATTTCCCCTTTCCCTTTGCCTTTTGGAGGGGCAAATAGAAAAGGTTCCTCTGCTCCTTTGTCTGGTTTAGGTGTTGAAGTGCTTTCACCTCGACCCTTCTTAAATTCCAGATACATCTCTTCCACCATGGCTTGGGGTGCCTTAAAACCTTCCATAAATTAGATTTTGATCCCAATGGAGTTTCTTCTGCTATTCTTCTCTGAAAATAGACTCTTCCAATCTCTGGATTAGCCTCAACAAGTTTTCCTTCTCCTAGTCTGAGCTTTAATCTAGTTAGCATTCAAAATCTAGCACAAACTTGTCTAACCTTAACAAAACAAAAACCAAATGCTTTGATACCACTTGATTTGAAAATGAGATCTTAAATCAATATTTAGGTATACAAACTCATGTGCAGGAATGCCTATATTATTTAGTGCAATGGATCAAAAAGGAGTTCACCAGACTTCCTGGCTGCGTCTCCTAGTCCAGCTTTCAATGTCGACCTCTATATTATGTCCTTAAGAGCAAAATATTACAAGTGTGAGCTCAAACAGAGTCTCAGCACAACAATGACAAAACAACAAGGATTTACTCGAAATCCTCAAGCCTAAAAGAGTGCACAGACTCTCCCCCTTGCTCTCTGTCTTCCGCTTTCTCTTCCTCTCTCTTATCTGTCCTCTTTGTCTGCCATAGAGTTGCTTTTAAACCTCTCAGCTCTATCCATTCATCTACAGTCTTGGGCTTTTTAGCTCCCAACCGTTGTCTGTTCAACTCCCTGTTGAACGTTAAACAGTCATTGTAAAACGCTTAAGGTATGGTGGCCACCTGTTTTCAAACGGAAAGACTGGTGCGGTGAAAAATCCCAAAGAATTGCTTCTTTGTTTACATGGAGAAATACACAGGAAAAAATCTAAAACAGAGGAATTAGACGGCTGTTATGCCTAGTCCGTTATCGGTGTAGGATTTAACCCCATACAAAAATTACCTGCATATGAATTCTAAAACACATAAAATAAACAATGCGAGAGCATAACACATAAAACACATATACACAGAGATTTTCCCCTGGATCCCAAAATTGGGACTACCATCTTGATTTTTAATTATGTTCCTTTCAATGTTATAATGCATATTTATACATGCCGAAGCATCCAATACTATGGACCGAAAACCATCGCATAAAAAACCATGGACCGAACACCATCACATCCAAAACCATGGACCGAAAACTATCACATCCAAAAACATGTGTGAAAATCATGCACAAAACCATTGGTGGGTTCGCCCAACCTAACATAGGTTCCAAAACCAAAATTTCCATAGAGTGGGGTTACCTGCACCCCTCAAACCCCCTGTGACCCCCCCCCCCTCGCTATGCAATCGGCACAACGAACGGGGGGCGGAAACCCCCCGGTTAACTACGTGAGCTAATCGTGGAAAGAATATAACACAACCCAACTTTCTCGCACTTCTTGTTTTCTTTCCAGAGGAGGCCACAAGAGAGCTTAGTCATTTATCCAGCCCTACAATGCCCAGTGTTTCTCTACACCAAGAGAACTTCTGAGAGCTCACAGATTTTGTCAATGCATCTACATTATTCTTCAAAGTGTCCACCTTTACCAGCAACACCTTTTTGTCTTC